>NC_051170.1:67797481-67982481 GCF_013339725.1 Rhipicephalus microplus
AGTACAACGTGATGCCTTTCGGGCTCTGCAATGCACCCGCGACTTTTGAGCGCATGATAGATACCGTGCTGCGCGGCCTGAAATAGAAAAGTGGCCTTCGCTACCTAAACGACATTATTATCTTTTCGTTAACGTTTCCTGAGCACGTAGAACGACTGGATCAAGTTCTGACGTGCCTTGCCGCCGCCTGGCTTCAAATAAACACTAAGAAATGCTCTTTCGCTAGCAAATCTATCAAGGTATTAGGACATGTCGTTAGCAAAGATGGCATGGCCCGACCTGACAAGATTTCTGCAGTCCTTCACTTTCCGCGTCCCGAAAACAAAGGAGCTTCGCAGTTTCCTTGACTCGCCTATTTTCGCCGGTTTATCCAGAACTGCGCTTCTATTGCTGCTCCATTACACCAACTACTCGCTTCGAACGTCCCCTTTCTGTGATCTCAAGAATGTCAAACGGCATTCGAGCTGTTGAAGCGGGCACTCACCTGTCTGAACCTCTGCTCTGCCACTTTGACGAAGCCGCAGCGACTATCCTTCATACCGACGCTAGCGGCCTCGGTATAGGAGCCGTCTTCTACAACGCGACAAGTCTTCCTAGAGAAAGTTGTTGCATATGCCAGTCGCATACTCACCCCTGCTGAAAAGAACTACATTATAACTGAGCAAGAGTGTTTGGCTGTGGTTTGGTCGGTCGAGAAGTTCCGTCCCTATCTCCACGACCATCACTTCACAATCGTTACGGACCACCATGCATTATGCTGGCTTTCTACACTGAAGAACTTGTACAGACGATTGGGTCGGTGGATACTACGCTTACAGGAGTACGACTTTGACATATATTACTAGTCAGGCAGAAAACATCAAGACGCCGACGCTTTATCTCGTTGTCCACTTCCAACTACCCATATCAGTGTTGGTGAGAAGTCAACCACCACATTTACCAAAGTTCATACGCTCGCATCAATAAGACAACCCTTTTCGGACGACGAGCCAACATTTACTTCCCACCAGTGGTCCGATTCATACTGCAGACGCATGATGGACCACCTTTCGGGAGTTTCCCATCCACCCAACGCATGACTGCGTCGTCAACTCCTGCACTTTAAGCTGGACAATTGGGTTCTCTACCGCCTCGTCTATCAACCTGACGGTCAGCGCTGGGTTCCTGTACTGCCACGCTCTCTTCGACTTCAGGGGCTCGAAGCCTTCCACGACGACTGACTGCCGGTCATCTTGGTCTAAAAAAAACTCTTGACCGCATTCGATGTCGTTATTACGGGCCTGGCCTTTCTTCTAGTGTAGCGCGGTACGTCGGTTCCTGCTACTCCATGCCAGTGTCGCAAATCCCCACGTCTGCACCTGCTGGACCTCTACAGCCACTTCCGTGCCCTTCAATGCCTTTCGAGGTTGCAGATGTTGACCTTTACGGGCCTCTCCCCGTCACATCTGCTGGCAAACGATAGATAGTAACCGCCGTGGACCACCTGACACGCCACGCTGAGACTTCCTCTGCTATTACAGGCTCAGCTGTGGAAGTTGCAGACTTATTCTTCACGCCATAATCCTGCATCAAGGGCTCCTCGTGTACTGCTTAGTGATCGCGGCAAAGTGTTCTTGTCACAAATGGTAAATGAAGTACTGCGCGTTTCTGGAACTACTCACAAGACAGCTTCAAGCTACCAACCACAGACAAAGGTCTCACCAAAGATTTCACCGACCCCTTGCAGACATATAGCCGTTTACGTCCAACCCGACCACAAAAACTGATACTCTTTTACCATTCCTGACTTTCGCTTACAACACCGCCGTTCATCGAACAACTTGCTACTCAACGTTTTACCCTCGTGTACGGACGCACCCCGACTACCTTTCTCGACGTCTCCTTCTTTAGCAGCCATGGGAATTATGTCAGTCTTCTAGCGAAAATACATTTCCCGCCTGGCCCAGTCTCGCCATCAGGCTCGCATCAATACTGAAGCGAGACAGCATGAGCGGAAGATCATCTATGATGAATCCCACCGCGTTGTGTCTTTCCAACCTGGTGACGAGGTGCTGCTTTTTGCGGCTGCGGCGGCTGCATTTCCGATGGAGGCGGAAATGTCGTAGGCCCGTGTGCTCAGATTTGGGTACACGTTAAAGAAACTCAGGTGGTCAAAACTTCCGGAGTCCTCCACTACGGCGTCTCTCATAATCATATGGTGGTTTTGGGACGTTAAACCCTACAAATCAATCAGGTGCTGCTTTTGACACCTATTCGCACTCCTGGTCTCTGTGACAAATTCTAACCACGCTACAATGGGCCATACATTGTTTTAGAACAGACTTCGCCGGTTAATTATCGTGTGACACCACTCGTCGCCCCAACAGACCGCCGCTACCGCAGCACAGAGATTGTCCACGTTTGTCGCATGAAACCTTTCACGTGACGTTCCCCGTCACTTTGACTTACGGCGGCCAGGGTGTCCACTTCCAAGTGGGGAGAATTAGTGTGGGCATTTGTTACTTACATCGTCCTCATCCCTGCGTGATCACAATCACTATCATCCGCTTGTCTCTTTGTCCTCATTGCCACTCTGGGTCTCATCATCGTCGTCGTCTGTGTACTAGCTCTACCCACTCGTTTTGCGAGGTCTTTCCTCAATAAACGCTGTCGCAACCACGACTACCAGACTTCATATATATATATAGATATATATAGATATATATATATATATATATATATTATATATATATATATAATATATATATATATATATATATATATATTATAAAGGAGATTTATAAGCAGAAAGGTTGATGCTTGGAAGGCTTGGAAGGCGATGCACCAGCCGCAATTTCCGAGCTCGAGCCGCTGCTGCACACTCGATGCTGCTGCCTCTGCACCGGAGTACTTCCTCTTCTTTACAATGGCCCCACGGAGAAAAAAGGAGCCATCCTGGCGAGTTAGTCCTGGCAGGCGGCGTTGAACCGTGGTATTGCTTGAGCCTCTGGACGTGTACAACCTCGCGGTTGCGACGTCGCAAGTCTGATGGTGGCGTAAGAGGCTCAATGAGGTAGTTTACTGGCGAAGTCTTTGCTCGACAATACAATAGGGCCCATCGTACTTTGGCAGAAGTTTGGAAGAGAGAGCCAGCGTGTGCGATGCGGCACTGACAGCCATACAAGAGAACCCGAAGAAAAACGGGAGTTGAGGTCTGGGCATCATGAATTGCTTTTTGCCTGTTTTGGTCATCGCAGGTAAAGCGACGAGCTGACTGGCGGCAATTCTTCTGCGTGCCTGGCGGCGTCCAAGATCGGTAGGCACTCGGACGCGTCTGGTCGATAGGGCAAAATGGTGTCAATGGTGTGGGAGGGGTGACGGCCGTAGGAGGGGTAAAAGGGGAGAAGCCTGTTGTCGCTTGGCGTTGCCGTAGTATAGGCGTATGTAATGAATGGGAGAACTAAGTCCCAGTTAGAGTGGCCAGGCGTCACATACATAGATAGCATGTCACCGAGAGTACGATTAAAGCGCTCGGTAGCCCATTGGTTTGGGGGTGGTAAGCGGTACATGTGCGATGTACAATAGCACACTCAGCGAGCAATTTTTCAATGACCTCGGACAAGAAGGCGCGGCCGTGGTCACTTGAGGAGTTCTTGAGGGCCTCCATGACGCAACAGAAAATGACGCAGTAGGAAAGTGGCAAACCTCCTGTGCTGTAGCCGTTTTAAGAGCAGCGGTCTCAGCATAGCGCGTTAGGTGGTCGATAGCAACTATTATCCACCTGTTGCCAGTCGGAGTCAATGGAAGTGGCCCATAAAATATCTATTCCAACCCTTTCGAAGGGTCGGGAAAGGGCATGGTAAAGGCTGCAGTTCACCGGCGGAGGCGTGTGGTTGGAGATTTTCGGCGCTGACAATCGGCACAAGAGCGGACGAAGTTGCGGACGAAGGTATACATGCCACGCCAGTAGTAGCGATGTCGAAGCCTTTCGTAGGTCTTGAAGACTCCCTGCGTGGCCACATTGTGGGGTCAGCGTGAAAAGAGGAACAAATATGCGACCTCAGGGTTCGTGGAACGACGAGCAGCCACTTGTGTCCCTCTGGCGCGTAGTTACGTCGATAGAGAAGCGTGTCACGTATCGAGAAGTGTGAACTTGGCGCCGAAGCGTTCGCGTCTTTGGGAGTTCAGAAGTGTCGGAGAGATGATTGAGGAGAGACGCAGTCCACGGGTCATTGCGTTGTTCGATAGCAATGGTGTCAAAGTCAAGCGATGACAATGTGGAACCGCAAGCGGAGTCAGCTGTGGCATTCTGGGGCAGGGGGGAACAGGAAAGGGCGTCGGCGTCAGCATGCTTCCGTCCTGACCGATAAACCACGCGTATGTCGTAATCTTGAATTTTCAACGCCCAGCGAGCGAGGCGGCCAGATGGGTCTTTTAACGTCGAAAGCCAGCACAGCGTGTCGTGGTCAGTCACGATGTCAAAAGAACGACCATATAGATATGGGCGAAACTTTCCAAGGGCCCACACAATGGCCAAGCACTCCTTTTCTGTGACACTGTAGTTGCTCTCAGCCTTGGTAAGTGTGCGACTAGCGTATGCCACGACGTATTCCTGATGTTCCGGTTTACGCTGTGCGAGCACAGCACGCAGGCCTGCCCCACTGGAGTCGGTGTGGGTTTCAGTTGGAGCTTCAGGATCGAAATGGCGTAGAATGAGTGGCGTCGTAAGAAGCCGTCGCAGGGCGGTGAAAGCCTCGTCGCAGGCAGGGGACCACGATAAGATGTCTTTACAGCTGTTGAGAAGTTGCGTGAGAGGTGATATAATAGACGCGAAGTTTCGGACGAATCGCCGGAAATACGAACACAAGCCGATGAAACTTCGAAGTTCTTTGATGGTGGTAGGTGTAGGAAACGCCGTAACAGCTCGCGATTTCTCGGGATCCGGGAGGATGCCTTCCTTGGAAACAACGTGGCCCAAAATGTTCAGTTGACGCATGGCAAATCGACATT
The DNA here is from genome assembly GCF_013339725.1 of Rhipicephalus microplus. Classification (NCBI taxonomy): domain Eukaryota; kingdom Metazoa; phylum Arthropoda; class Arachnida; order Ixodida; family Ixodidae; genus Rhipicephalus; species Rhipicephalus microplus. Next base: position 67,802,471 of record NC_051170.1, read on the forward strand.
TTTTGAGGTTTAATTGCAAACCGGCGTTAGTTAAGCAAGTAAGGACGTGCTGAAGGCGACGTAAGTGTGTGTCAAAGTTAGGGGCGAAGACCACGATATCATCGAGGTAACACAAGCATATCTTCCATTTTAGTCCACGCAGGATGTTGTCCATCATTCGTTCGAACGTTGCAGGTGCATTGAAAAGTCCGAAGGGCATGACGGTGAATTCATATAAGCCGTCTGGCGTGACAAAAGCGGTTTTGGGGCGATCGGCCTCCGCCATAGGCACCTGCCAGTAGCCTGACCGCAAGTCTAACGAGGAAAAGAACTCGGCACCCTGCAAACTGTCCAAAGCATCGTCAATGCGCGGTAGGATAGACATCCTTCAGCGTGATCTGTTCAATCGCCGGAAATCGACACAGAAACGAATAGAACGTCTTTCTTTTTGACGAGAACCACCGGAGACGCCATGGGCTCTGTGAAGGTCGAATGACGCCTCTGCGAAGCATGTCGTCTACTTGGTCTGCAATGACGCGGCGTTCTGTGGCGGACACGCGATATGGTCGTTCTCGCAGCGGTGAGTGGGACCCAGTGTCGATGTGGTGTTCTACTGCTAACGCACGGCCGAGAGATGTTTGTTCAACGTCGAAAGAGTGGCGGTAGCTCTCAAGAATGGTCAGGAGTTGTGAACGCTGCGAAGATGTCAAATCTGCAGCGATGAATGGTTGAAATATGCTTGCCGACGTTGAGTCAGGCGCTGAGACGACAGCCAGTTCACAGACGGAGATAGAAGGCACCTCATCGGGGACGGATATAATTCTGGAAGAACTGATTGTCTCGACGTGGCCAAGGCACTCGTGACAAAGTAGGGATAAAGACGACGACTCATGATTATAAATTGGCATTGTGGTTGACCCTTCTACAAGATCGAGAGCAGCAAAAGGCAGGGGGAGAGCTCTTCGGGCGACGAATATTGGAGATGATGTGAAGAAGACCGTGCCGTCGGATATGGCGCTGCATGAAACTGGCACGAACGCAAAAGAGCATGGAGGGATGTAGGTGTCATCGCTAACGACAAGTTTAGCGGCAAACTGGGTGTCGACGGACGCTTGGTCATCCAGTGAGCGAAATTCGACCTCAGCCCTAGCACAGTCGATTACGGCGTTATGACGCGACAAAAAGTCCCATCCAAAATAATATTATGGGAGCATGATGAAAGAACCACGAACTTTATCGTATACAGAACGTCCTGAATTTTCACGCGGGCTGTACATACTGCGGTCGGTTGAACAGGTGAGCACTGGCTGTGCGAAGCGATAATCCGGAGAAAGGCGTCGTAACCTTACGAATTGAGCGACAAAATCCAGCATCTATAACCGAAACAGCTGCACCGGTATCTACAAGAGCGACAGTAGGGATATTTTCGACGAACACATCAATAACATTGGTAGGTGACAAATGAGGACTTGGGCAAACCGAAACTTGCGCAGTTCTTGCCTCAGGAACTGCGTCGTCTAGTTTTCCTCCTCGTCAGGTGCGGGCCGTCGACGCATAGGAGAAGGCGAGCGGCGGCGTGGAGAGGGCGAGCGAAGACGTCCCGACCGAGGGCGGTGGTCGTCCTGGTAGCGGGCTGGCATTGGAGTGCAGGAACCGTATCGCGCGTTGGAGTCAAGCGGGAAGAAAGGCTCACGGCGGTTTTCATTGGTGATATGCGTCCGGCGGCGGCAATACCTTGCGACGTGTCCGGGGTATCGACAAACGTAACATATCGGGTGATTATCGAGGGTGCGCCACGGGTTGGCGGTGTTAGTGCTGGTCCAGTGAACTGGAGCTGGGGGATAGCTCGTGCGAGGCTGGAACGGAGGCGCAGGCGCCTTGCGAGTTGGCATGGCTGCAGCCGCGGCGTAGGTGGGAGGAGCAGCCACAAGATTAGGCTCGCGAGCAGCTGGTAAGGCCTCGGCGACCTCTCCTTGAATGACGTCACGTAGAGACGACGGTAAAGTTGTGGTAGCTTCTGGTGTGAAAGGCACCAAGGAAAGCTGTCGTGCAACTTCTTCGCGGAACAAATGCTTTTATTTCGGCTATTAGTGACGCGTGGTCATGACCCATGATCACACTAGACAGCGATGCCAAATCGTGCGCTGGAGGACGTCTTGTCAGAGCTCGCTGCTTCCGCAATTCATCGTAGCTTTGGCAGAGGCTAATTACGTCGTTAACAGTGGTCGGGCTTTTCGCCAAGAGCATTTTGAAAAGCGTCGTCGTCAATCCCTTTGAGGATGTGCTTACATTTTTCAGCTTCCGTCATTTCGGCGTTCACGCGTCTGCACAATCGACGACGTCTTCTATGTAACTTGTGAAGGTTTCACCCGTTTTCTTGTGCTCGTGTGCGTAAACGTTGCTACGGCACGAAGTTTTTCGGACGGCAGGTCGATCGAAGACTGCTACAATCGACGTTTTAAATTGCGGCCACGTTCGGACGTCTGCCTGGTGGTTGCTAAACCAAAGGCTTGGCTACACCCGCGAGATAGAACGAAACGCGTGTCAACTTGTCCGCGTCCCGTCCATCTGTTTAAAGCGCTCACCCGTTCGAAAGTCTGAGAGCCACTCTTCAACGTCGTTTGTCATCTGTTCCACTGAAGATTGGAGGCTCCCGCTGAGGAAGACTGCCTGGACAGGTGGCCGGAAGAGATGGAAGCGTCTGCTGATCGGCGTCCGGCATAGCAGAAGGTAGCCGTCGAGAACGGAGTTCCAGGATGGTAGCGGGAAGGTGTAAGGGACGGTACCCGGCACGGCTCCACCAATTATAAAGGAGATTTATTAAGCAAAAAGGTTGATGCTTGGAATGCGATGCACCAGCCGCAATTTCCGAGCTCGAGCCGCTGCTGCACACTCGATGCTGCTGCCTCTGCGCCGGAGTACTTCCTTTTCTTTACAATATATATATATATATATATATATATAATATATATATATATATATATATATATATATATATATATATATATATATATATATAGTATATATATATATATTCCACATATCAATCAATTTGTTCAGGATGACAAAACCAGAAATAAAGCTACTTTTTCAACGGCCAAGGCCGGGGGGCGTATCTAGAAGGTCAGGGTGAAATGAAACTGTTTCTTGACGCTGTTTTAACTATATCGGTTTGATGGAAACGCCTGCTACAAAAAACTGTGATACGTCTTTCAATCATTTCTTGCCTTATGCCTGCGATGAGGTTGGGGATAAACAAAGCTGAAAAACGTAGCGGCACAATTACGTTCACTCCTTTCTTTTAATCGGAGGCGTAAGTGATAGCAGGAATTTGTTTCAGTGATGTGGGGTGCATGCTCGCATTTGTTAAGCTTTTCAGGCAATTTTTTGTTGAGTTTACGGGTCAGAACAATGATCTAATGACGAGTAAAGGCCTAAAAGTCTTACTACCTGGCATTCTTTTCAATATGCCAAACATGAGAGATACATGACAAGCACACAAAAAGGGCCGGATACAAGAAGGAAGTGGATGGGCGCCAGCGGTGGCTAGAACTGTATCCAGGTGTAGTTTTATGTTTTCCATGTCTTACCAACTAGACCTGCACCGCTTCACTCCTTATATATTCACATATATTCTCAAAAATATTTATCCTATATTCACGATATATGAATATATTCAACTATATATTCATATATTCACCATCTATTCACATTCGAGTGTGGTGTGTGTTCTCATATTTTGATACCACGCAGATACCGGAGCGACTGTGAGACCACCATGCCTGAATAAACTTCAAACACAAAGGGTAAAAAAAATAAAGCCGGCACCAATAAGTTTTGCACCCACCCACCACGTGCGCGCTGTTGAACTAAGCCAGCTAGCCCTGTTCAGTGATAAGAAATAAAGTGACCTCTCCCCCCTCCCCTCTTCTATTTGTTAGAGTCGTTTTAATTAGTTCATTCGAATCCTCATTATTGTCAGAAAGGGGGCGCATATATTGCGCAGATGAGCACAGTCATGCTTTGCAATAAAATTTTAGTTGGAAGTTAGCGCTCGTCTTCGTTATTCCTTTATTTCCGTTGTTGCCTTTGTGCGCTTCAGCTGTTAAGACATGGTATACCAATTAGCACGCTCCCACACTTTGCTTCATGACCAAAGCCTAAAAGCTGCGTGAATTGCACTAGGTAGGTGGAGGTGCGCAGATTTAGGGCCAAAATTATCACTTTCACTGTCTTTCTTTCGCCCGTTTTAAGGCTAAATTACCTCGCTTTGTAGCGTCTCGTCAATGATGAGGCAATTATACTTGCAAACCTTATTCTGCTTGTGCAGTCTCATCTGGTCCTTAGAGTGCAGTCTATAATGTCCTTCTCATTTTTACACGTGGAGAGTGTGGGAGAAAGTCGTGCATTTATGGACAGACATTCACAAGAAAGGAATCGAAGAAAAGTGTACAGAAGCAGTGGGGGGGGGACTTCACTTGCATGCAATAATAGCATGCAGACGAAGCTAAACTTAGCAGTCGCAGCAGCAAGCAAGTCATTATATATATATATATATATATATATAATATATATATATATATATATATATATATATATATATTATATATATATATATATATAATATATATATATATATATATTATATATATATATATATACATATATATATATAATATATATATATTATATATATGTGTGTGGTGTGTGTGGTGTGTGTGTGTGTACCCGGCTTACGGTCACTGCGAACTCATCAGCGACAGTCGGGATAACCAGCGCTCTTTCATCACACTATCCTCCTCATCAGAATTTACAACCGCCAGGTTTACGGGATTTCGCCATCCGGCACAGCCGCTTAGAGTAAAGGCTATATATGTTTAGGTATATTGGACATAATTAGCATTTTGTTTCTTCTTTTTACATGCGCTGTCTAAAATTAGTTTTAGGCTGAAGTTTGCAATTTTTACCAGTTTTTGGAGAACTAGAAGTTAGTCGTGTGTAGCCGCATTGAGCCTACTGCCAGCGCTAGAAAGTAGAAAATGGCGAGAGCGCTCATTCGGAAGCTGTGACGTGTCATGGCTGGCACTAGCGTTCTGCGCTTCTTCGAATGAACTTGTAGTAGAACGAATTTTCGTGTGTGCGCATGCTCGCATTTGTTAAGCTTTTCAGGCAATTTCTGTAGAGTTTACGGGTCAGAACAATCATCTAATGACAAGGAAAGGCCTAAATGTCTTACTACCTGGCATTCTTTCCAATATGCCAAACATGAGAGATACATGACACAGCACACAAGAAGGTGCCGGATACAAGAAGAAAGAAGTGGATTGCGCCAGCAGTGGCTAGAACTGTATCCAGGTGTAGTTCTATGATTTCCGTGTCTTACCAACTAGACCTGCACCGCTCGCTCTTTATATATTCACACATATTCTCATTGTATATTCACATATATTCACAATATATTCACAACACATATTCACATTCGAGTGCGTGTGTGTTCTCATATTTTGATACCACGCAGATACCGGAGCGACTGTGAGACCACCATGCAACTTCAAACACAAAGGGTAAAAAAAAAAGAAGCTGGGACCAATAAAGTTTTGCACCCACCCACCACGTGCGCGGTGTTGAACTGAGCCAGATAGCCCTGTTCAGTGATAAGAAATGAATTGACCTCCCCCTCCCCTTTTTCTATTTGTTAGCGTCGTTTTATTAGTTCATTCGAATCCTCATCAATGCCAGAAAGGGGGCGCATATATTGCGCAGATGAGCACAGTCATGCTTTGCCATAAAGTTTTAGTTGGAAGTTAGCGCTCGCCTTCGTTATTCCTTTAGTCCGTTGTTGCCTCTGTGCGCTACAGCTGTTAAGACAAGGTATACCAATTAGCACGCTCCCACACTTTGCTTCATGAACAAAGCCTAAAAGCTGCGCGAAATGCAGTAGGTAGGTGGATGTGCACAGATTTAGGGCCGAAATTATCACTTTCACTGTCTTTTCTTTCGCCCGTTTTCTGGCTAAATTACCTCGCTTTGTAGCGTCTCGTCAATGATGAGGCAATTATACTTGCAAACTTATTCTGCTTGTGCCGTCTCATCTTGTTCTTAGAGCGCAGTCTTATAATGCCCTTCTCAATTTTACACGTGGAGAGTGAGGGAGAAAGTCATGCATTTATGGACAGGCATTCACAAGAAAGAAATCGAAGAAAAGTGTAAAAGAAAGCAGCGGGTGGGGGGACTTCATTTGCATGCAATAATAGCATGCAGATGAAGCTAAACGTAGAAGTCGCAGCAGCAAAGCAGAGGAACAAGCAGCAAGTATTATATATATATATATATATATATATATATATATATATATATATATATATATATATATATATATATATATATATATATATACATATATATATATATATATATATATATATATTATATATATATATATATATATATATATATATATATATATATATAATTTGTCTACCCGGCTTACGGTCACTGCGAACTCATCAGTGACAGTCACGATGACCAGCGCTCTTTCACCACACTATCCTCCCCATCACAATTTACAACTGCCTGTTTTACGAGATTTTGCCATCCGGCAGAGCCGCTTGGAGTAAAGGCTATATATGTTTAGGTATATTAGACATAATTAGCATTTTATTTCTTATTTTACATGCACTGTCTAGAAGTTAGTTTAAGCTGAAGTTCACACTTTTAACCAGTTTTTGGAGAACTATAAGTTATTCGTGTGTAGCCACACTGAGCCAACTACCAGCGCTGGAAAGTGGGAATTGGCGAGAGCGTTCAATTCGGAAGCTGTGAGGCGGCTGGTACTAGCGTTTTGCGCTTCTTCGAATGAACTTGTAGTAGATTGAAGTTTCGTGTGTAACCACAATATAGTTCCAAAATGCCAGTCCATGTAACTGAGAGTGCCAGCTATCATACGATGGTGTACTACTTAAAAAAAGAGAAGCTGTGTTTGAGCGACCGCTTCATACGGAGGTGTGCGGCTGATAAAAAGACAACCTATGCTTGAGCTACCACTAATAGTAAATAGCTATTGTTTTATAAAATAAAAAGAATAGATAGTTCCTTTTACGTGCGTGTCAAGAAAGTTACGGAAAACAATCTTCAAGAGACTATAAAACGTAGATCTCTTTCATTAGAAAATTCAATAGATACCGCTATTCGAAGCTACAAAGCGTGTGGTACTTTTTACCGCTTAGATTTCTGTAGAAAATATATTTCATTTTTTTCTTGGTTGCCATTCACCCGAAAGAATATCGGCGTCCCGGGGCTGAGTCTTTGATTCATGAGTCAAAAAGAAATGATTACAATTGAAACCGCGATTAGGTCATCAGAAGGAATAGTTCGCCAGGATGAGCGTTGACTTATACGGCGATACAAGATGACAGCAATGAAAAATAATCTAGCCTGAGGCCAAAAAGCATTCCACATGTAATGAAATTTTCAAAGGAGCTGATATTACCGCATTCAAATATCTTGAATGACTCGAGGATTACTATAAATGGCATCAAACGCAGACGACCTGCTCATTAGTGCCATTTCGATGGAAACGTGGCTGAAATTGTTCACGTAATGCGCGCTGCTACTGAGCTTGCGAACTGGGACTCGGGCGCAAACAGATCATTAGATTTGACAGTATGAAAGTAATTCGCTGCAGCTCCGTTGTACAGAAAAATTTCAGTTGGCAAATTGGCTGAAAAAGGGTCAGTATGAATGGAACAGCAAGAAAAAAGAATCATTACCGTGGTTTTTACGGGGTACTAATGGGGTAAGTGTCAGGTGGACAACATCACTATATTTGGTGCACATTTCTTATAAAGGGTCCTCATCGTCTTTAATTAAGGAATTAATGAGCAGCCTGAGAGCGTTACTTTATTTCCTTGTGAGCAGTTAGTGTTGTGCAAGTTGGGTCAGTTGACTGGCTTTATATTTATGCCAGCACATAAACGACGAGCGAAATGACAAAATAGGAAGCAGGAAGCGATGCAGATATATATATATATATATATATATATATATATATATATATATATATATATATATATATATATATATATATATATATAAAGGAAAGAAGTGTTTATATAAGGTCTCGTTTTTCTGTGTTCTACACAATATTAATGATATCTAACAGACAATAATGCCAAGGAAAAAATATGGGAAGATATTAGACCAAATTGTAATGTAAATATGAAGAAAGAAAAGTGGGTGAAAAGATAACTTGCCGTGGGCAGGATCCAAACCTGCGGCCTTCAAATGACGCATTCGATGCTCTACCACTGAGCTACCATGACAGCTATCCCCCCCAGCCACTTTATTGGGTTTATATGTGAATTCAACGTGCGAGTGTCAGTCAGCGCCACCAGTAGCCATGGCGGCGAGTGTGGCACACTCTTTTGAGTCTGTTTGGCGCGCGCGCGCGCGCACACACACACACACACACACACACACACGTATATATATATATATATATATATATATATATATATATATATATTTTTAGAAAGTCACATTGACATGACGCTTTTGAGCAGTTTTGTAGTTGAAGGGCCTTCACTGGAAAAGTATAATAGCAGGGATACTTTTACGATGTGTGACATAGCTACAAGGCCAGACAGGCCCGATAGGTTCAACATGTAGAAAGAAAGCATCAAGAAATAGAATTGGTAGTGCAGGGTGGGTGTGTGCTCGTATAGTAAGGGTGGCGCAGTATTGACTCAGGCAACTGGTCGTCTCATTTTGTACTACTCGCAGTTTATGACCTGAGATACACTTTTCATTGCTTTTGAAGCTGCCGTTAGTTTGCGAGCCGGACGGTCAGCCAATGTCCTTAAAGATGACAGTGGCTGACCGAACTGATAGTTGTGTTGATCGGGAAAAGGAGTAAAAGGAGATACAAGTAGAATGCGTCCTTAAGCTTTAACTTACTTCCCTCGAAAGAAGATTTCCCAAGAACTCAGTGTAGAGCCCTCCGTAAGCTTTGCGCGTTGTGTACGCAATGTAATATCTCATAGCTCACACAGTATTGCTTCAGAATATAGAAACCGTCTCTCCGCTACTTTTTTCTTTATATTTCTTTTGTGTATGTATCAATGAAAAGTATTTCATATTACCAATACTTCCAAAACTAAGCAATAGAGCTCCAAAGGTATGTTCTCGCCATTCCAGAAAGTAATAAATTGGCTTTCATTGCCGAGGTCACTTCTCCCTAAGAAATTAAAAGCACACGGAGCAATGACCCTTCAAAGTTCGCCATCATGACGTGCCAAATAGCGGAGTCTGGTGGTTTTTTATTGTATCTCTGTAGCTATATTGTATCTCAAGTTCATTGAAATGGCGAAATGCGTGCTCTTGAGAAAAGAGTAATAAACTAACCGAGACGAAAAATACAGAGGTGTCACAATCCAGATACACTGACTGCGCTTCGATCTGACGAAGCAATATGTGCCAGTTTAAAGCCATGAAACTTCTTTGGTCGTTGCCCGGCCTTCGCGTCAACGCGACGGTTTCTCTGAACCCGAGTGCGTATATTAGTTGTCTTGATAAATCGACTTGGAAGTTCAAGAAGTTGAGTCGTTGTCTTTCCATTGTATCTTCACAGCATAATGTTAAGGGTGTAAAGTCTTGGGTCATAATGCTGCCACGCTTCTATAGTCTTGATAAATGAGCTTTGTTAGGTTCAAGAACCTCCTTCAGGAGCCGTATTCGCGCCAATGTTCTTCCACTGCCAATAATTAGTTCAGCGAGGGGCTATGAGGCTTTAGGGCGCGGTGCTCAAGAACACAAGCCTGAGTGAGCTAAATGTTGCTTTGGTCATGTGCTGAAAAAAAAATACAAAGTAGTGTTTTTTCTGGAACCTTGCGGAGGCTTTTCGTTTTGGACTAGATAATAAGGGGGACAGCCTCAGGTGCCTTATTCAAATGCTGCAGTTGACCATTGGTGTTGGCGTCAGTGCGATTGAGGCAAAAAAAAGTGACGTGATGGCGTCATAGTAGGAGTGTCTATGACGTCAGATATCGATGGAATATAAAAAGTTATCGGGATGTCACTAATATGTTACATAAAGTGGCGTACCATGGTGACGTAGTCATATGATATCGTCGCTTGGTGAAAAGTGGGCCGCTCACGGAGACAGTGCAAGAGCCCCTTAGGTGTAGAAAGCCTTCGTAGAGGGGCAGGGGACGAGGAATATATCGATCGACAATAAAAGGAAGGCCTTCGTCGTGATATACGCTCAATAGAGCCATGCCACTGGTGAAAGAGGGACCACGGAAAGAGGACACAGTTTGCACGTTCTGCCCTCTTTTAGTGGTCCCTTTATCATCCTCGCTATGGCTTCACTGAACGCAACAAATCAAGCAGCCCAAACATCTGTTCTCTTAGGCGATTGCGTATATGGCTGTGTGCGTTTTTGAGTAAGCGCCAAGGACAAAAGTCATGCCATTCGTAGGTTATATCTTGAAGTCTTAAAAAGTGTTAGGCGCGACAAAAGAAATGCTTGACAGGCAAAACAATTACCTCACGCGAGACAAAATAGCATTTTTCGACCATAGTGCTACCTACTCGGGAGCAGCTTGTGCCTGATAGATGCCGGAATCGTTGGGGTTTTAGGAGGCACTATGTGAACGATGGCACGTGTTTTTACTCAACGAGATTGGTAGAAACGTGCTGCCGAGAAGTTAAACTATGCAGTGTTTTGAAGTTTGGTGAGCGCTAGCGAGCATCATTATGTGAATGGCGTCTTCTTTAAATTTATAACCTGCCCTCTTTGTAAGTAAGCCTGATGGTACCGAAAGTAACTATTTATGGGTGAAAGTGTGTCTTGGAATTGAACTTTCGCAGACGATATAAAGACTTCATGGCAATGTGTTGGAGGGTTGTCGGTGCATTTATACGGCACCACTTACTGCTAGTCACAGAAAGGAAAGGAATCTAACACCACAGACATCTAGGTAATTACAGCAAATTGTACTTGAAGCCAATTTGCGTTATAAATACAATCAAGCCAATGAAATATCGCATAATCACCAAGTCCAGCCACTAAAGTTGGCGCATCACTAAATTAGACGCAAAATACGGTCACGCGAGTACAGAGTGCGCGGACACTTATAACGCTACACATAAGTAAAAGCCGCCAATCACTGTTGAAGATTTTGAAAATTAAAAACAACAAGGACAACGAAACTATAGTAGTGTGGTTTTGAGATAAGGCTTTTAGGACGAGATAATGATGCCGGTAGTATTAAGAAAAGAACACCCCGACAATTTCTGCCCAATTAAAAACAAGAGAGAGAGAGAGAGAGAGAGAGAGAGAGAGAGAGAGAGAGAGAATGAGCATGCAAACGCTTGTTGCAGTGTCTTCCGAACATGTTATAAGATTGTCAATACAGAGAAAAAAAAACGCTATCAGTGTTTGTCGGAAATCGTTCTGTGACAAAAGGTAATGGTTGCTGTGTTTGGGGTATTAAAAAGTGCTGCCTATATAGAGAAGCCTGCTTTCACCACTTAAAAAGTCAGGAGAGACAATTAAGTTGATTGCGGCGCAGTGCATACAACGGCGAAAAGATGTGATAATCTTCTTCGTTGCGGTGTGAGCGAAGTACTTTACATTGATTACAGTCTCTCTTTTTTTTCATACGCATGAACCGACAATGGGCGTGCCGAGCGTGTAAACCCGCTAGCGTGGTTGGTCGTTATGAAAGTTACCGCAGAATTCGAGGTGCTGATCGTTTTGTGAGCGTAACTGTCGTTACCGAACAAAAGTGCATGCGGTCTAGATTGAACGACCCTTTATCAGTGGGCCATGGGCTATTTGTTGAGGCTAATTTGTTTTTATTTTTTGCATTACATCAATTCCGTGGTGCCTCGTCTTTGCCAGCTTTGGAACGAGCCGCATGAGAGGCATGAACATAGTTAGGCTCCCGTGTCTCGCGTGAATGGTTAAACGCTGCTGGGCGTCCCCTCCGTAACGGGTGCGGGACCTGTGAAGCAACACGCTTACTTTTTTAAATTGGCCTAATTTCCTGGTCTACACTGAATTAAGTATACTTTTTGACAAGAAAAAGAGAAAAAAAAACATTTTAAATTTATATAGTAATATCAGCGCTTTACACTCTTTTGTTTTGTGTGCTTCCGCTTTACCATTCCGTCAGCAATCGTCTTGCATATATAGCCCCATATTTTGCTCATCTGCATGGCGGACATGTCCAACTTTCCCGTGCTGTCAGCAAAGGACGGGGAATCACGTAAGATAATTCTTAAACATGCATCACGATGGGCATGTTCAGGTTCAAATAAAACGTGCTGCGTCGATTTCCCAGCTTTTCCTGTATAAGAGCGAGTGCAGGAAAGGTAGAAGTTTCCTTCTTAACTGAATCTTTTCGGGCCACTGCACTATGTGGTGGAATCACCGCGTGTGGCGAGTACGTATGGCGACTCAGGCAGTATTTTTCGTATTTATACAGGGTGTCTCAAGTGTCACGGCGCACGACTAAAAAAAATAAAGAGGAATGTCGTTACTTGAACCACATCCAGTGCAAATTGTTTCCAGTGAACTGTACTAGTCACTACTTTGTTTCTTGCTGATGAAATTTCGGTAATGATTCTTACTTATCCTTCTAACTCCACGAGTACTCGCAAAATCATTAAAATGTCACTGAAGCATATGTAGGCATGTTCAAATAATATATAAGTGTGCTTTTTCCCGCAATGTACTAATCACGAGCTTGCTTTCTTTATTGACCAATAAACAAAGTATGTGCAATTTGAAAAAAAAAAGCAGTTTCGGCACAAGGCTGAAGCAATGAATGCGATAGCAACTCATTGTGCTGTTATACGAAGTAAGACTGGCAGATTTAGAAACCATACGGATTCTAGGAAACAGAGTTGATTGTGCTTAAATTCACAGTAATGAAGTAACCACAGCATCTAAGCAGGTGTTAGTTTTAGATGGCTGCGTGACGTACGACAGGAGCTGAAGTCCAAGTTCAACATCGAGAAATGCTACAAGTCACTGGTTTTCACGTCGAAGTGCATTAGCGTTGAAGTATCCCGGGAATATCCGCAGCACATCCTGTAGGCACACCGCACGGAAGTTGAGGAGCGAAAAATTCTTACGTCAGTCCGCAAGATTCTTGGTGAGAAGTACACAGTTCCGACGAGGAAGCCGTGCGATGTTTTAACGGCGCAAGCGTCATCACAACTCACCTGGGCCGTAAGTTGAGTCAGAGTGCTTCAGTGAACCCAGCCCTCCATTAATGAAGACGTGAACATTTAGGGAAATCATGTATGGCTTGTCCAAACAAGGCGCATGTATCCTTCACGAATGTTTTTTTTTTCCAAGTCCTTTGACAGTAAGCCAGTGGTAAATGGTGTATATACATAGCTCGCAGCTAGTGAGATGGACACTGTTAGGGACGTGGTCTTGTTGTTGGTTAAGGCAGCACGCTGAGGCCAATCGTAGGTGAGTGCCTTGGAAGATGTGTCTTCTGAGTTATTTTTGTCTGTGCCTGCATATATATATATATATATATATATATATATATATATATATATATATATATATATATATATATATATATATATATATATATATATATATATATATATATATATATATATATATGTGTGTGTGTGTGTGTGTGTGTGTGTGTGTGTGTGTGTGTGTGTGTGTGTGTGTGTGTACGCGTGGGAGCATAGTCACGTGTTATTTTAGGGGTGTGAAACAACCTGGGATCTAGGCTTGTCTGTTGTCCGTTGTCCAGCGATGACGATGACGCTGTTGACGATCAAAAATACGCGCGCCTCAGGAGTAAGAGATTCGACGACGTACAAGACAGGATTTTCACGTTGTTCATGTCGTGATCACAGAATCATATTCGTCTAACCCTCTTTCGCTCTCATACTAACTTGGTCTACACGACGTTTTGGTCTAGACCGCCTTAAGGAGGTGTCTCCGAGAGCATACACCCGTAGGTGATTATATAGATGAATAGACAAAAGATTGAAAGGCTAAAAGTAACCTCGTTTCTGTATAAATTGGTTCACATAAAAATGTGCAAACTTGATTGATTTCGCATATGAAGTCTTGGTTGTATAGTAACAGAACTAAAAAAATAAGGAGATATAATTGTGCGTGGCAGGTAGCTCGGCGCTATCATCAAGAAATTTGTATGCGCATGATAAGAAGGGATCACGCAAAACAGTAATTAACTTTTCCGCTGATCTTGAAATACTTATCAAATAAAGCTGAAGAAGTATCTGAAATGTTTAAAAATAATCCACTGCCCATGATTGGAAAGCCTTGATGTTTCGAAAACAATAAGCGAATCCTGTATAGTGCCAAGTAAACTGTTATGTTTCTTTCTATGTCCGTTGGAAGATGATAGTTGTTTTCTTTAACACATTGCGAAACGAGGATCCTATATACTGTTTTGTTTTTACTTATTGTCGGATTGGTGCGTAATGACAAAAATAAATTGGTCTGTGGAGATGACGGATACTAGATGTAAAAAAAAGAAGAAAACAGTGGAAGTTTGCAGTACTCAATATTCAAAGTGACGGCAGATTTCGAAACAATACGTAGAATATAAGTTCTTTAAACAAAAGTCAAAAAATTCTGATTATTCCGCCGATATAATATGGAACCGCATACGGGAACCAGGAATAACTCTTCTCTGGTGACATGAGCTTTTTAACCGGTACACGCATTAGAAAAAAAAAACTATCGAATTTAATAATGATAATCTGAGACTACTCTGAGGATGTATTTATATTCGCTGTCTTCTCATGTGCTTCTTTCGAAATGTTGTCTCAGACAGCGGTGGTCAGTAATAAATTTTGGTGTGCTCTTACTCCAGCCATTACAGGTAGTGAGCAGATGGCGAGTGATTCTATATTGCCCAACATTTTGGTTAACTGCTCAGACCATTTTCTTTATGAAAGTTGAAGAAGAGAAATCAATCCTTTCAATATAGCTATCACCAAGTTTGCTTCATCATACATTTTACACCACTTGTCTTAAATCGGGACAGGCAAACTTGAGGCCTCATTTGCGTTTGTTTGGAACAACCTTGATGAAAAACCAGCCAATAATGAAGCCACGGAAAGTATAGGCAGTGTGAGTTGTACTCTTTTAAGCGTAATGATCTAAAATGTGTGGCAGATAGGATGAAGGTAAAGCGGACGAAAAGATTACTTCCCGCCGGAATGAACCTGAACTTAGAACCTTCACCCACGGGTGGTATAAAAAGCTGGCTTTTTTTTACCGCACGTTTTCCGCATGTAACAAGGTAAACGTAGGTTATAGCATAATATCTCAAGCCCCGCCGCGGTGGTATAGTGGCTAAGGTACTCGGCTGCTGATTCGCAGCTCGAGGGACCAAATCCCGGCTGCGGTAGCCGCATTTGCGATGGAGGCGGTAATGTTGTAGGCCCGTGTGCTCAGATTTGGGTGCACGTTAAAGAACCCCAGGTGGTCGAAGTTTCTGGAGCCCTCCACTACAGCGCATCTCCTAATTATATTTTGGTTTTGGGATGTTATGCACATATCAATCAATCAAGCATAATATCTCACGATTTACGGCTCATCATGTCCAAGAGAGAAAAAAATCGGCAGATCCCACATACCATGGGCATTGATGTTATGACAAGCATGCGCAGAGGAGGCGAGTGTGGTGCTATTGCTTCATTGTGTGAAACGTTACCAAATGGCGCTAAATATATGTGCAAATGTTGTACGCACAGACATATGTCGAACAGGCGCATATGTTTTCTAAGGCCAATTGTTTACAGTTGCGTAACGATGCCAACAGCAACATGGGTATTACCTATTACCAACACCAGGAACCACAAGCTTATACATAGCGCTTGTGTTTGCGAATATGCTAGCCCTGCACAATGCTACGTAGCCCGACATCAATGATGACGTTTATGCATACGACTGACGTTGACCTCGACGTTACTCCTGCATCATAGAAGTACAAACGAATTCTTCGTAAAATTAGCCAGCACTGCAACCACAATAGATGTTTCACCATCACTACACTGGCATGAGGTCTTCTTGCGAAACAGTTTTTAGATTCGGAGTGCCTCTGTGATAGAATGCTTCATTTTCCATGGAGAATTGCTGAGTTCGATTCCTGCTGGGACTCTGATATTTATTCGTTGCACTCGTCTAGTCAATGGTGCCGATATTTGTTTTCTTAACGCTCTCGCATTTAAATCGCTAATGTCTGTTCTCGCCGTTTCTTAGTAGACATACGCTATTAATCACCTGTGGTGCAAAACCACATACGTTGTATACGGGTATGTGGAAAAAGGAAAGTGCTGAGAAAAGTGCGTTTGTCAAAGCAGCTAGAGTGAGACCATGTCGCAGTTGCACTTTAGCAGCAGTGTTACCATCACGCAGACAACAAAGAAGAAAAAAAATGACCATTGGCGCAGGGGCTAGCGCGTCCAGCATCTGTTGTCGTGGACTAAGCGGTCAAGGGTTAGACTCGCGTTGCGGGAACTTTAGGCTACCTGATTGTGCACATTTTCTCGACATCATTTCCGTGAAGAAATACAGTCCTTGAAGACTTGGTGTGTTAAAATACGCTATTGTCGTCCGTCAATCCATATCCGTCATCCGTATTGTCATCCTACCTTGCGTCAATTAATTAATCAATGACAGCTCTAGCATATTTTTGTTGCTACAAAGATCAGAACGTGGTGAAAAGAATGCACCGAGCTGTTCTTGTTTCTTTTCCTTCGTGCGCAGCCTAAATATCAGTTAAGGAGGCAGAGGTATTGAGACGCAGAAAAGTTAGAACAAGAAAAGGTAGGAAAGTAGCGAGGCACATGCTTGGTTGGCTGCGTGTGTTGGGGGAAAGCTATTGCAGGGGTGCGTAAAAAGATTACAAGGAAATGAAGAGTTGCAGTCGCGCGAACATTTGAGGATGCACATCAAGTATACAAGCAGATGCGTAAACATCTTGGCTGCAAGTACACTTATAAGGGCTTTTTTTGTTTTGGCGCCATCTGGCGTATATGGCCATAGCCCACGAACTCTTGACCACCAAAAACTGTTTCGAATCCAGTACTTTAAGTGCTGCCTATAGAAGAAGTGGCCTTACATGTCATAAGTACAAACCCACACTGCGCACAGTGCAGCAGTAGTATTGTGTATGTAGGTCAGCAATTCCGATGCGGGACAACTATGCTAGGGCCAACGCAACCCCATTCGTGGGTAATAAAATGAGCGTTGCTTTGAAGTGGGATACTTGTTATGGTATGTGTAGCCTGCAAAGAAATACCAAGTTAGTACAGGCGAAACTTTCAATAATCATGAGACAATAAAATAGCATGCGCTGTAGCCCAAACCTGAAAATAAAGCTGTCTTGCAGTCTGCTAAACTTGAGAACGGAGCCCTTTCGAGTTAATTTACGAGTGGGTCGAGTTCCCTAGTTTATAATTATACATTGTTGAGACGGTGGGTTTGCAAGTATGGACGAAGGAAAAGCAAATTAGGCAACACGAATGTCTCGTCTAATTCTGTCCTCCCGTGTTCGTGTTTGCAGGGCCCTCTCTTTTCATGGTAATTGTGAACCAGCAATATAGGCGTATGCGCAAGTTCATCAATGTAGCTTACCCAGTTTGAACTTTGCTACGAGAAGAGCTGGATAAGTCGCAATAGGAAACAAGGCACAGGAGCAGTAGGCAGTGAAATAGGCGTGGAAATGTTTACTGTTAGGTTGTTGCCCGCAGGGTGTTTGGCAGTGTTTTGTGGACCCTCGAGAACGCAGGAGGCAGACAGCGTAATGCAAACACATAACTCTGCCAACACGGAATCAGCAGGCCGGCAATGGAAAGCAGGAATAAATTAAATTACCCGGACAGAAGAACCTATCGTGACTTGCAGCTTCACAAGCTATGGCATTCTTTCGTGTGCTGCAGGGAGAGGCGTAAACATAGCAAATAAAGCAGAATGGCTTTACGGTGAAGGAAGAAAACAATAAAATGAACCGACTTAAGCAAACAAGGCAATGAAATGCGAAGCTGGAGTGGGGATGTGTTCGGGATTCTTTCGCCTTGCTTTGAAATTCAAAACGTCTTGTCCACCGTATACATATCGACCATCTGTTCCTGACTGGGGTACTTGATCGGCGCTAGGTCTGGCATTCAC
The DNA here is from genome assembly GCF_013339725.1 of Rhipicephalus microplus. Lineage (NCBI taxonomy): Eukaryota > Metazoa > Arthropoda > Arachnida > Ixodida > Ixodidae > Rhipicephalus > Rhipicephalus microplus. Next base: position 67,820,640 of record NC_051170.1, read on the forward strand.
TACGGCTCTTAGATGGTAATAAACATTGACCACACTAAAAGTAGATGGGAAAGAAGTAGACAATGTGTGCAAGAGAGAAAAAGCGTGGGTAAACGTGACTTGCTCGAAAACATGGCGACTTTGCTTACCTGCGAGCGCATCGGCACGCAGCAGCAAAATAGATTGGTTTGCCTGAAGAAGCAGCGCAATGTCTTTGTCAGGGCGTACTCATTTGCTGTTTGCGAAGAGAAAAGCGAATGCATGCAAACGCCCACATTGAACAGCTACGATAGGACGCACCGACACTTGTGCTAGCACGCAGGCTAAGGTTTAACTTTATACAGCTACCCTTGTGTGCTGCAGTGAAAAATGTCACTGACCGACATATTTCTAGATTCTAACTCTAGTTGTCCCCAGTGAGACAATAGGCTAAGTGCCGACTGCGGATTGGTATTGATTTTACCGAATTATTTTGCCTCCCAATTTGTCAAGGAAGACAGTGCTGTTTACAACTACTACGGCAGTGAAGAAACGATAGAATGCGTCCTTTGTTGCTGCCCTCGCTATAAAGCGCACAAGCAGCCGTTGGCCTGCCTTGACTACAGGCCCTCGTCCAAACAGTCAATACTGGAGGTGTCGAGCCGAACCGCCGTCGCGCCGGAAATCTATTATGACCTTATTGAACTTTTCGTGTGGTATGCAGCGGCCTCTTCGATAGGTTATGGTACTTCTGCTCTGTACCTTCTTCTGACCGCATTAGCAATTATACGGGCACTGCAGACAGGTTTTTGCAATCACCTTCGTGTTCAGTATAAAACCAAAGCGGTAAAATTCCTCCGTTCATTGTATTTTTCACCTGCGGGTAAAAGCGCGCTAGTGTTGGCGACGTACGTGGCCCAAACACAGACGAAACGAGCCGGCCCATCTCCGTCGCTCGGAGGGCGCGTGCTATAACATCAGCCTGCGTGCAAGGTCTGCCGACGACTGCTGCTCAAGCAGAGAGAAATAGATGCGCCCGCTTTGAAAGGAGCACGGAAGGACGCCGAAGGAGGAAGGGAGGGATGTTGTGCCGCTGGAGCAGCAACTGTAAACTTTGATAATATGGGCGCTGTCGCGATGGAGGCGCGCATGCGTGTAATCTCAGCAGCCATCAGTAAGCGACTAGTACGGGCTGGACGAATGCCGCTGCTCCAGAACCGCTTCCCCATCTGGAGCAGCCATGTGCTCATACAGCAGCGTTTTGTTGAGTTATGCGAGATCGCTTTCATATTTCATATATCGGTTATTTCATATAGCATTACAGTTTGCTGTTATCGCATTTATTGATTCGCCCTTACAGCGAAACTGTGATAATATGTAATCATCCTTGCTACAATCGCGAAACCCTAGTTGACACCATGCACGCGAAATACGTAGCCACATATACATGTATATACAGAAAGCATCTTATAAAGTGCCCGATAACTAGCGGCCACGTACGATTTCCAGCATGCGAACATCTAGTCAAAGGTTATGTAAGTCGTATGAGAATGAGTGAACTAGAAATAATTCACCTCGTCTCATACGCTGGTAGAGCCGGCCAAAACTTCAGCTACGGATGGATGGATGGATGGATATGGCTGTACCCTTTAGATCGGGTGGTGGCTAGCGCCACCAAGCCGTAATACCTAATGAACCAAAAACTATATTTATTTTTTTTCCTTAAAAAGTGAGTTTGAGGATTCGTACTTTGCAGTGAAGAGTTTAATTTTTACTCGTGTCTTGACTTTAGCCACCAATCAGATAACCTCCTTCTGGTTAAGTCTACCCGCTTAAAGTTTATTTTGCCCTCCCGGTCCCTAAACCCCAGTGCTTTGAAAAACTCTGCGTCATCATCCTGAACTATAGGGTGAAGCCCTTTACAGAACATTATCAAGTGTTCGGCAGTTTCTTCTTCCTCTCCACACGCACTGCATACTGTGTCTACCCCTTCGTATTTGGCCCGATATGTCTTGGTTCGCAGTACTCCCGTCCTGGCCTCAAACAGTAGAGAACTACCCCGAGTATTATCATAGATCCTTTCCTTGGCAATTTCCTGCTTAAAAGTTCGATAGATCTCTAGTGCGGACTTCTTAATCATGCCCATTCTCCACATGTCAGTCTCCGTTTCCTTCACTTTCTTCTTAACCGATAGTTCTTTTTGGTTTGGCCACCTGCTGTTTTCTAAGTATTTACCAGTCAACTTCCTGGTTCGCTTCCTCCATTTTGTATCGACATTCTTCATGTACAAGTAGCTGAAAACCTTCCTAGCCCAACGCTCTTCCCCCATTTCTCTCAATCGTTTCTCAAATTTTATCTTGCTGCTAGCTTCCCTGCCCTCAAATGATGTCCATCCCATATCACCTTGTACTCCCTGATTTGGTGTATTCCCGTGAGCTCCTAAAGCAAGCCTACCTATTCCACGTTGCTTAATTTCTAATCTTGCTTGAACTTCTGATCTCATGCACAAGACCGCATTGCCGAACGTCAGCCCAGGAACCATGACCCCTTTCCGTTTTTATATGTCAGCGCCATCTGATGGAACGAAGTTGCAAAGAATTGTTTTCAGCGTATGTGCCTTGTGGGCATGGACATGTCCGGATCGTTTTTTGAACCTAATTCAGTCATACAGAAATGATACGCAGAAAAAATTGCCGCTCGTGCATGATAGTTTAATATTTGGGCGACTCTTCATAATCTGAAAGCGTGTGGTACTGTGCAAAACTGCATGGAAGTTACGCAGGGGTGTTGGCAAAATCTTTTTTTGGGAGGGGGGCACCTTGATCTGAATGGAAGATACGGGCAGGCAGATGTAGTCGGGTGTCATTTTGTGCCCTGTATGTCAGGGGAATAATATTGGGGGGGGGGGGGGGCAGGAAGAAAGAAGAACGGAAGAAAAAAAAAGAAAAAAGGAAAAACGCAATAGAAACAAATTGGAAGGTCACGTGAAGAATGGCAAGGAGATCGAAACGTTTCCCACCTGTATCACACACAAATGACGCACGGTACGTAATCAAAGGTACAGATAAACGCGAATAACTTATGACAAAAGGTACAGAACGTGCAAAAAGTGCATAGCATAGTCGCTGGATACCTAGCTGTGTCTCAAGAAACTTTGTCGGTAGCTATGTATATTCGTGCGCATGTTGTCAAATGCACTTCGCGACTGTGACATGAATGATTGCAGAAAATTAGATTGCAGAAAATTAGTGTTAGCGACAAATTACAATGTATACGAAGGGAGGCTGGCAGTCAACTCATTCAGATCTCATCTCACGTAACTCTACAGAAAGCTGGTGTTAGACACTGTTGGCACCGTTTTTTTTTGTTGTTGTGAGAGCGCAGCCCGTAGAAGCTGCCGCCTGCTGTGAATGCACAAGGCGCGCGATGATTCTTGCCGCGATAACGCGGCAAGCAAAAGCGCCCTTCTCCCTCCCCCTGCCTGTTCACTCACAAGCGCACATGCTGACGACCGTGGCCGGAAAGGCGATATTCGCTCCGCAGAAAAAGGAGGCTAGCACATCCTTCTCCGCATGTATATACATGCTTATACATATACGTGAATCACGGCACGACAGCGACGACGGCAAAAAGCAGCCAAGACTGTCCATATATTTACTATCACAAAATGCACCTTAGAGGGGGGGCTCTAGAGGAGATTGCGTGGCGGACCCGCGGCGGCAGCGTTTTCCCTACCGGCCTCACACCGCACGCATTTTTAAGTGTGAATACACTTTATAAGCGACCCCAAACCATCCACCGCCGTCGGCGGCGTCCGCAGTCTTCTCTCTATCTTTAAAAGAAAGAGGTCTTGGCGGGCCGCAGCGTGACGCCCTACCGAATAAGCCACGGACGCGACGCTGATATCGGTGTCAGTAACGCGCCTTATACCCCCTCCCCCTTCGCTCGCTCCTCCGCTCTCCTCGCTCGCTGCAGCTGCGCGCGCACCCCTCTCTCTCGCGCGCCCGCCTTCTCTCTCAGTCTCCCGTCGAGAGCGGGTCGTGAGGGGGAGTAAAGTTAAAATCCGTTGGCATTCGCCAGTGAGTTAACGTAAACTCCCCCGTGTGATCAAATTGCGATTCCCAGGAACCATTACACCATAAAGGCACCATAGTGTGATTAATAAATATAATAGTGCGAATTAATAAATACCCCTCATAGCATCACCCCGTGTATTCGCACTTAACCATGTTCACCCTCGGGGAAATGCTTGGGAGTTTTTTTCTGCCAGTGTGCGTGGGCCTTTACGGTTGCTTCGCCAGCGCTTGGTCGCTCAGTCCAACAATGTGATGTTGCTCAGTCTAGCTGTGGATGGCGTACTGACTGGGTTGTCTGCGTGTCCGTTTTGGCTTAAGCGACAGGCTGAACCTGCTAATCTTAAGAATAAAGGGAGAAAGCAGGCTGAAAATACTCAAAGAAAGAAAAAAAAAATGTTGCCTGCTTAAAACAGCGGATCAAAGAAAAGTCAGATTAACATGCCACAGACAAGCTTCGAGTTTGGCAGCGTTCCGTGCTCGAAGGCACTGCATCCGCCACCTGTGCGAATAGTCTTTGCGAAACCGAACGAGACATACTCTCATTCGTGATAACTAGGTTTACCTGAGACGCCACCTATTTTCTTTATCCTGACAGCACAGTTTGGCAGTATTTACAGCAGTTTCCCACAGGTAGTTGTGTTAGGTTGGCGATCCATACAAGTTTCATGGCATCGATGTGCGTTAGGACACGTCGATGCTGACATATATAAGACCAAAAAGTTGGCAGATTCCAGGTACAGTGGGAATCGATGATATGCGAAGCACAAATGAGGAAGGGTGATAGGTCACCTTAAAATCATATTAACGTTAAGAGGTGGAGGTAAAATATGCTGTACATGACTTCCATGTCTAGATTATCATGTTTGGACGTTTCCTTTACCTTCGTTATCTATTAACGTCACCTCATACCAACTTTGGTATATATAAAGTTAGCGAAACGGCCACAAGCGTGCTATGAGCATAGCATGTAGTCATGCTTTACATAAAATATTTATCCTGATTATCGCATTTAGACGTGTCATTTACATTCATCGTCCATTCACGTCACGTAATACCAAATCTGGTATATGTGGAACTAGTGAAACGGTCGTGAGAACGCTATGAGCGTAGCATGTAGTGGAATAAAACGAATATTATGATTATCAGGTTGGGACGTGCCATTTACCTTCGTCGTCTATTCACTTCCCGTGATACTTAATTTTGTACATGTGGAGCTAGCGCAACGGCGGCGAGCGCGTCATGAAGAATCCGATATACTCCGACGTGACGTCGACACACGCGCTGGCTGTGCGTAGTGACGCCACGCTACCAAAACGCGAGCACTCTATAGTGTGACGCCAGGCGTGACCGGCGCGACCAGCGTCCATCAGCGCGGCCCGGTGGCAACCGGCGTGAAATGCGACATGCTGCATTTCACGCCAACGCCGTTAATTAGACAGTACCGCATCTGCCTCTCTTCGTGACGGAGGAACGCCGTGTGCGATCAAACGCGCATGCGTCAAAGCAACGCAGCGCAGCGCGCGCCTGCGAGTATGTGGCATGCAGACCCACAATGAAAGTCAGTGGGCAAATCCACTGATCTCTACTAGGGGGATATCGGCGCCTGGAGTGGCGTCACCGGCGTGACGCAATAAAACGAACGCTGGCGCGCACGTGCGCCTGCTTACGCCGAAGCGTATAGGTACCTGGAGTGTGGCGTGTATTAATGTTCTTACACGACACCCATCTCATGATTATCATGTTTGCACTCGTCACATAGTTTCGTCATTCATTAACGTGACATAATACCAAATTTCGGCATATGTGAAAGTAGCGATTCGGCCGCGAGTGCATCATGAGTGTGGGATGTAGTCATGTTGTTACATGACACGCATGTCATGATCATCATGTTTGGACGTATCATTCACCTATGTCGTCTGTTCGCGTCACGTAATACTGAATTTGGTACATGTGAAGCTAGCGAAACGGCCATGAGCGCACCATGAGCGTAGCATGTAGTCATGTTCTTACAGGACACGCATCTCATGATTATCATGTTTGCACCAGTCACATACATTCGTCATCCATTCACGTCCCCTATTACCGAATTCGGTTAATGAGAAGCTAGCAAAACGGCCGCGAGCGCATCATGAGTATGGCATGTAGTCATGTTTTACATGACATGCATCTCATGATTATTATGTTTGCATCAGTCACATACCTTCGCCATTCATTCACGTCCCGTAATACTGAAGTCGGTATAAGCAAAGCTAGTGAAATGGCCGCGAGCACATCATGAGTGTGGCATGAAGTGATGTTGTTACATGACGCGCATGCCATGAATTTGATGTTAAGGTCTGTCGTTTGTGTTCGCCATGCAGTCATGTCATACTATACCAGTTTTGCCCCATATCATGTGAATAAAACCACCGCAAGAGCAGCAAGACCATGACATGTAAGTCTTGACATTTATGACATGTCATGATTTTCATGCTATGACTAATCAGTTATGTTCGCCATACAGTCATGTTATATTGTACCAAGTTTGGTATCGATACCATTATCCAAACGGCCAGGAGAGCTAAAAGTCGTAGGCGGCTAGATAGATAGATAGATACGCTCAAAGTCACCGAAGTTCGCCAAGAAATGCTTCGCATTTAAATACAACTTTTCTACCAAGAATTTGCTATCGTGAGAAATTCTTACTCTCGTGCTAGCCCTTGTGGAATCGCTAAAGCATGCCTGTTCTGTTTACACCAGGAAAGGTTGCGGGAATCATGATTTTTCTGCGCAAGCCATCTATTCAATATAAGATAGTGATACAGGCGATAACAATTGAGAGCTTGAAGGGGCCACAAAAATGTTAACCTGAACGCCAAGTGATTGTAATGATAAACCTAGCAACCACCGCGGGCCGCATACCCTTCTAAGTCTGTTCGTGAACGCCCGACGCGAGGGCGAAAAAGAATGAGGACCGATAACACACTTCTTCTCTCGATGATGCGAGGAGCTCACCACTCCCGTGAAACGGACCAGTTATTCCATATGAATGAACTTATAGAGCACCTTCCGATGTATAGCAGAGAGGGCCGACGCAAAGGAAGCAAATAAAGGCGTCTCCGGCTGACGAAAAATGAGCCGACGAAAATAAGAAGCAACGTTCCAGTGCGCCGATAGTTGCATAAGTCCTCGATGAAAAAACAATGCTTAGCCGGCGCTGCTGCATTACTTTCCCTCGGAACACAACTGCGCAGTTCCCAGGTGCTTGTGGCTGGCTCCTAGGGTTCTGTGCAGCACTGCGAAGTCAAGGACTCTCTAATCAACACTGTGAACAGATTCGGGTGGCTTTGAAAGTAGGCCAGTCGAAATGTGTTGTCTTTTGCGGTGGCTTAGACACGTTGCAGCAAGTTTTGCAATGTATTTTTTTTACACAAATTGGAGACTCTACCTTCTCGACCCGATATGACTTCATATTAGCTCTGGTAGACGAGTGGTTGGGTAACACACTGACACATATCGCCATTTTCTTGAAACGAAAAACACCACTACGCTCAATAAAACCACAAGTGAAGGTAATATTTGACAATGCATCTTGCAGTGATTGTGGCTAAAGAGAAGTCGAATATGATTCACTCTTATGTGATCCGTTTCACTGCAGCAAATGCCTAACTTGTGATAACGCGCACTTGCTTTTCTACAAAGTACTTGAAAAGACGGTAGGAACACCAGTTTGTAACTTAGTACGAACATTATGCGCTTTTGCATGGGCTTCTGACACACAATAACGTGGCTCTATCACTGCTACGGAATGTCTGTGCTCTCTAAAGGCGTCACATTTGCGAAAGAACGCCCTTGAAGCTTTTACGAGGCGACTTTTTCGTTTAAAAGAGACAGGCCGGGGCTCTCAATACAAACGAAAAAAAAATGATGCAGCTCCGTCAATTCCATTTGATACGAAGTTATCTATTTCCGTTTGCGTAACATTTTGTGATGTTTCACGATATTGTTTGAACTGTATCTCAGCCATAAGTCGTGTGGAACGCCGTGGAATTGATCGGGATCTGCTCTTTCTTGCTTCAGGGTGGCAGCCCAGCAAGGTGTCGGAAAGAGTGAGGTTCTGCAGAGCTGTACCCAACTGCGCGCCGAGATTGTAGCGTATCGGTTCGGGCGCTATCGAGCTCTCCCCGGGACGGAGGAGCTTATATTCCTTGCCCGGGAACAAAAGGTGAGTGCTGGCGTCGCCTCCGCGCGTCGGCAACAGGAAGCCGGTAGCCGATTGATCGAGTCCGTGTAGAGCGTGCTGGTTCATTGTAGCCGCCCGTGTCCCGATATACGCAGTCTCAACAGGCACACATACATAGCAGACTGCATAAGCTCAGGTCACTTCTTCATGTGCTCAACATCTGGCGAGCACCTGAGCAGAAATTCCGGCATCGGCATCATTGGTTGTGAGCTCATCTTATGCGTGGCCGTAAAACCGAGAACGATGCAAAGAAAATAATAAATAATGAAAAATCTTAGAGCAGAGAGCGGACAGAACTAAAATTGTTTGGGTCCAAGTGGGGATTGAACTTTGGTCGTTTGCGTAGCAAGCGATGTTGTACCACACGGCCACGCTTCTGCTTGTCAACACAGAGAAAAAAAAATTTCTCTGCTTGAAAATGGAATGAAAGTAGCTTTCATGCTTCACAAACACACATGTCCTGTGTACATTCTCAACAATGAAACCTGAATAATTGCCGTATAATGCGTGGCACAAGCGTCCATTGCCGACGGGCGTCACAATATGTGATTTTCAGAATGTCTTGGTGGTTGAAGAACGGTTCCTAAGTACAAAAAGCACACTCGCTACTTCGCCTATTCCGTTGAGGCCACGTAGTGGGTGCATAGCAAATTCGCAAAGGTTTCATGCACCAAGTGTTTGAAGTACGCACTACAAACAGGATATCGCTATCGTGTTCAATTTCTAAAGGCGGAGCTTTATGGTCCCCTTCTTTTCATCACAAGTATTCACGGTGACGACAGTTGCTTGGTGTAGACATGCTTGCAGATGCACTTATTATTCTGTGTGGCCATTAATTTATTCAGCTTCGCCACGTTGGGGTAGCCGTGACGGCGACCGGCTGATGAACCGAAGGTAGCGAGTTCGATCCCGGCCGGGGTGGTTTCCTTTTGATGAATCCGGCACGCTAAAGAACCTTGCACTGTGTGACGTCAGTACACTTTAGAGGACATTAGATGGTTAAACTTTTCGAAACCTTCACCGCGGCGAGCCTCATAATCGTACATATTTACGTAAGTGAAATAAACATTTATTTCATGGTTTCTATACCTGTTGAGGCGAAAGCCCTATAGGTGCCTCATCGAACGCGAACATCGATCATCTGCGTCGATTGTCCCGTGGTATCGGTGTTGATACGAGTGATGCGAAAAGTCATCATGCAGGATGCCACCATGCGACATCCTCATAACGCCGAAAACCGTCCAAATTTATGACGTCATCGTGACGTCCCTATCACATTACATAAGGTTTACGTAAGGACATATGATTTATGTCGCTTGATAAAAGGTGGACCAATCACGAAGGCCAAGCAAAACAACGCTAGGTGCGGAGAGTTTTTGGATGTCGCCGAAAAAGAATTATTACATAAAGTGAAAAAAAAAAAGAGATGCCTTTCGGACTTCGGGTCATCTTAGCAGAAAGCAGATGCAGAAAAACAATGAAATTGGTTATGGTCCTGATGGGCTACTCGGAAAGCCCCCTACCGGGAAGTAGCCGCTGTGGGCAGCTCTTACTTCATGACTGGGCAGGCCGTACTTGACTACCACTTACGTGGGCCCTCTGGATGGCCACACAGGGGCCGTGTAAAATTTTAGGGGCGAAGCTCCCTTAAGGCGGCACCCGTTCGTCCCTTGTAGTAGCCGTAGTCGTAGTCGTAGTGTGTAACTAGTCTTACGTTTTGATCTGCAAGGGGGCGCCGGTAGGAGATTTCTCCTGTGCGTTGTTGAACAATAAAAAATTCGCAGCGTACGCATTAACTAAAAGCCGAATTCTCCTGTCTCTCATTCCCCTTTAGCAGTCATTGGCATGTACAATGAGCACTATCTGACAAGAAAGGCTTGCTACGTTATACTCGCTGGGCGTAACCTCCTTAGTTTTAGAAAGGTTTAGCGAGCGTTGAGCCGCAGTGCCATGAATACAGTGAACTAGTATATACCATGAATTCGAGGTTGTTAAAGTTGGGAAGTAGACACGAAGCGCAAGCCGTAAGAAAGTGTGCGTGTGCCACCTCTCGCTTAGTCCTTGGAATGTCTGCTGGATGGCAGTGGTTCTATGTGCAGAATATATGATGAAAAAATGCGAGATGGTGGTACTTGGAGTGTTGACCAGATGGACGAGTGGACACACAGACAGATGCATGGATGGACGCATGGATGGCTGCACGGACGGATGGACGCATGGACGGACGCAGGGGCGGATGCATGGGTGAACGCAGAGACGGACGCACAGATGGACGTGCGGATGTATGAACAGACGTACGGACGGTCGGGCGGATGGACGCACGGACGGTCACACAGATGGACGAATGAACGGACGGAAGCTAGAACGAATGGATGGACGGATGCTTTGCCGCACTCTCCATCATTCACTCCGTGAATATGCTGCCATTTTTTTACGCGTTGCGTATTTACAATACTAATTTGAATGGCTGTTGAGCAAAACGTTTTAGACGTTTTGACAATACTTGGTTTTGGTTGCACACAGACTAACGGGGCGCAAACGGAGGAGACAAACAACCACTTCGTGACAAACTAACTGTTTCGTGTCCTACAAATGGCTCTGGTGTTTTGTTTCTGTTATCTGTGTCTCTGCGCGCCTCTATTTCAATGGTCTACACCCCAACACAAAAGACGGGAATCGCGTTCTGTTACCCCCCGTTTATTTCGCGGGTTGTCTCTGTCTGCTTGTAGAGGCCGAGGAAGTGGCCATAGCTTTGGCCATCAGCCAAAAGGGGATCAGGGTGGTCATCAGCGACTCCAAAAACGCTGTGAGAAATTACGAATCGGGAAGGGTGACGGAGACTGCCGTCCGTATATTAAACATGGTAGGAGTACCCCAAAGAGCAGATTCTGCTTGTCTGGGCTCCAGCTCACCAAGGCCTTAGAGGGAACGAGGAGGCTCATTCGTCGCCCGACGGTCTCACCTACCGGTCGACCCTGGAACCTCCCAAGTTACCGAACAAAGAAGCGAGTATATGCGCACATACCATGAAATCATCGCACACTACAGGCTGACTCGGCAAGTGTACCCGAGAGCGGACCACTCATAAGTAAGAAAAACGAGATTTTGTGGCGAAGTTACAGACCGGGGTTTTTCCAAACCCCGCACTTTACAGCAAGTGGCACCCCCGCAGTTTTCCAGTCCAGTGTAAATTTTGTGATGAGGTAGCGAATTTGGTCCACATGGTGTGGACAATGTCCAAGTCGAAACGATGGTTCTCGCACTGTAGAATCCTGGGAGGCCTGCTCTGCAGCCCAGATCCCAACGTCCAGCGCGACATCATCAGTCAAGCCCTTGCTGCTGCCGCGTCCCAAGGGATTCCGGCCGACAGCTAGGGGCAACGGGCCATGCCTGAGCAATTGACTGACCTTTTAATAAAGTTTTCTCTCTCTCTCTCTCTCTCTGTCTGCTTCCTCACAAGTACAACGCAACTTTTCCCAAGTTTCATGTACCCGTGGCCTCAATTCGGATTAAAAACAATGGAAATCGCCTCGAGCGCTTGAACCCCGGGTTCATTTAGGACGCCAACACCCGAGGGCTGAGAGTACGCGCGTTTGGTCAAAACACGCGTCCGGCCGATTGGATTGGATTGGATAAACTTTTATTTGGTCCTCCAAAACACAGATCACTGTGTTGCGGGCAGCTCCCACGTGGGGACTGAGATGCAAGCTCCTCAGCCGCTCGCGGGCTTGGTGGACAGCCCAGAGCTGATCTGCCAAGGATGAGCTGCGGATTGCCCGCCTCCCATCTGGCAGAGGTGATGTGCGATAAATGATCGAATTTGGTGCACTGCCAGAGCATGTGTTCTAATGAAGCTATTTCCCCACAATGTGGACAAAGATACTTGGATATAGGTCAGGGTACATGATGTTGTAACATTTTCAAAGTAGGGTACATCCGCGTTTGCAAAAGCCTTAATGTAAGTGCTTGGGGCCGGGTTAGATTTTTGTGAGGTGGAGGAAAATCCTTCTAGACAGGTAGAAATGTTTAGTGAGCTCGTTATATGTTGTAAGAATTTCCCGGTTATCCCCTTCACCGCTAGAACGCATCCCCGGGGAGGCGCGGTTGGAGAGTTCTCGCGCCGCCTCGTGTGCTGCTTCGTTGAGATTGGGAGGGGAATCGTTGATTTGTCCAAGGTGAGCTGGGAACCAACTCAGAAGATGATGTGTTATGTTTTTGCCTTGCAGTATTTTTAGCGTTTGTTCACAGACCGTCCCCTTGGCGAACGCCCGTAGTGCTGCCATGGAATCACTGTAGACCACTTCAATGTTATCCATCTTGAGTGCTAAGGCGATGGCCACTTGTTCCGCAATGATTGGGTCTTTCGTCCTGACCGTCGCTGAGTTGACGACATGGCCAGCCCCATCGACCACCACTGCCACAAACGCTTTCCCATTGGCGTAGGAAGCCGCGTCAACAAATACGACCCCTCGTTCCTCGTTTGAGACTTGACGAAGTATAGTCCTGGCCCTCGCTACTCTTCTGCCGACGTTGTGTTCTGGATGCATGTTTCTCGGTATAGGAGATACCGTGATAGTCTCCCTGATGTTGTCAGGGATATCATTGTAATTGCGTCTGATTGCTATTGGGTTTTGGCCCAGCTCCTGCAGGATCATTCTCCCCGACCTTGTAGTAGATAACCTTGCAAACTGTGCTCTCTCTTGGGCTTCTGCTATTCTTCGAGCGTGTTGTGTATGCCAAGCTCAAGCAGACGCTCGGTGCTGGTATGTATGGGTAGGCCCAGGACCTTCTTGATAACTTTCCTGAGGAGCACATTCAGTGTCTCAGACTCTGCTCTTGACCAGTTGTGCATTGCTGCCTCGTATGTGAAGTGACTTAGAACAAACGCATGCATCAACCTGATGAGGTTGTCTTCCTTGATCCCATTTCTTTTGTTGGCCACTCTGCGTATGAGGTGCACCGCACTGTCTGTTTTCCGAGTTAACTTGGCTATAGATTTGCTGTTGGCGCCGGTAGACTCTATCAGCATTCCCAGGACTTTGACGGAGTCGACCCTCTGGATGGCATCCCCTTGATTTGTACGGAGATGGATGTCTATCTGGTTTAACGGCTTCCATCCCCTGGGCTTTGGTCCCCGGCGTGCAGTCCGATAAAGCAAAAGTTCTGACTTACTCGAGGAGCACTTGAGCCCGGAAGGGCGAAGGTAGTCTTCTACGGTGTCAATCGCCTCCTTGCAGAGCGCTCTCAATCTGCCCCTCGCTTCCACCTGTGCACCAGATGGTAATGTCATCTGCGTAGATGCTGTGCTTCACTCCTTCAATGCTCGATAATTTCTTTGACAGTCCAATCATGGCAATGTTAAACAGCATTGGTGAAATCACTGCCCCTTGTGGCGTGCCCCTTGCTTCTAGTTCGATTTCTGCGGTCTCGATATCTGCAATCTTCATCACGGCTTTTCGATCTGTAAGAAATGACCATACGTAGTCATAGAAGGCTTTCCCTAGACCAAGCTTGGAAATTGCTTCGAGTATGAATGAATGGTGGATGTTGTCAAACGCTTTTTCTAGATCTAGGCAGAGAATGGCTCTCACGTCTCTGGTTTCATTGTCAATGACCTGGTGTTTGATAAGCTTCAATGCATCTTGTGTGGATAGCCCTGCCCTGAATCCAACCATATTGTGTGTATATATGTTGTTATCTTCAAGTACTTGTTTATCCTGTGCAGTATGGCATGTTCTGCGACCTTGCCGATACATGATGTCAAGGATATTGGCCTCATGTTGTCCAAGTTAGGGGGCTTTCCTGGCTTAGGAATAAGAATCGTGCTGGCCAGCTTCCACTGCTCTGGCACCCTGCCTTCTCTCCATGCTGAATTGATCATATCCCTCAGGGTTTCAATTGAATCGTCATCAAGGTTACGCAGGGCCTTGTTTGATATACCGTCCGGACCAGGGGCCGACCTGCCGTTGAGATCATACAAGGCTCTTCTGAATTCCTCGATGTTAAAGTCGCCCTCAAGACCTGGATTTGGCGTGCCCTGGTACTGTCTACTTGGTGGTGCCAATCCTCTTTTGATTGGGAGGTACTTATGCACGAGCTGCTGGACAACTTGCTGTTCTGTAGTGCGCCCTATCTCTTTATGCAAAATTCGAGCGATGACATGCTTTTGATTTGTTTTGGTGGTGTTTTCGTTGAGGAGGTGCTTTAACATATTCCATGTCTTGCCATTGCGCATCTGACCATCGACGGAGTTGCAGATTTCGTCCCATTGCAGCCTCGATAGTGCGCGACAATGTTCCTCGACTGATCTGTTTACCTCAGCTATCTTCTTCCTCAGTCTTCGGTTCAGGCGCTGACCCTTCCAACGGTTCAGTAGTGCTTGCTCTGCCTCAAGAAGATGAGCAAGCCGGCTATCCATTCTTTCAACCGGAAGATCTGTGGTAATGGTGGAGGAGACGGATTTGATGTCATCTTTAATCTGTTTGACCCACTGCTCCAAGCCTTGTCTGTGGCCATCTTGTTCCCTTTCCATCCTTATCTTCCTGAACTTATCCCAGTCTGTGAAGTGGAATTCTCTCTGCTTTTTTACGCTCCACGGAGAAGATAGTGGCAAGAATGCAGTGGTCACTCCCTAGGTCTACAGCAAGGTTCATCCACTGGGCCTTCTTGATGTTCCTTACAAATGTAAGGTCCGGGGTGGAATCCCTGCAGCAAGATGTACCAAGCCTTGTTGGTAGGCTGGGGTCTGTGATTAGGGTGAGATCAAGTTCACTGGCACTTTGCCAAAGTCGATTTCCTTTCCCAGTGTTGTACTTGTAACCCCATGTATGATGAGGGGCGTTGAAATCACCTGCTATGACGAGTGGACATTCCCCGGCGATATAACAGCTTTCTTTAGAACCGTCTTGAACCCTTGCTTTGTTCCTTTGGACTGCTGTATATATTAAGAATGAAAATGCTCTGACGGTTGCTGGTACCCGGCACGATCTCTACCAAGACGTGTTCCAATCGGCCTGCTTCTATCTTGAGGTCATGGGTACGTGCGTTAGTTTGTTGCATACGAAGGTGCAGACTCCCCTCCCTTCAGTATCCCCTATTACAGGCCGGAATCCAGGCAACGTTGCTTGCGGTGAAAGGGTCTCTTGTAATAATATAATATGAGGCTTTTCTTGGCTGCTCCTGATATAATGCTGCAGGGTTGCCTTCTTTTTAAGGTAACCTCTACAGTTCCATTGCCAGATACGAAATGCTTCACGTAGCGCTGCCATCATGGTTATTACATGGGTGGCTAGAGTCTGATGCTGCACCTGTCGACAGGTTTGGTACCACTAGTATTGGTGGCCGAAGGGGTGAACTTGGTGTATGAGGAGGCCTTGCTGTGTTGTGCAGATATGATTCGACCTTTGTAATGCGCAAAGTCATATGCTCTTCCAGTGCCGCCACGCTTGATTGTAGCCTACCCATCTGCTCGCTAAGATTGGCTACTACTTTGCTGAGCGTCTCAAACACCTCTTTCATATCTGACATGGTCGTTTGGTTGGCTTCTACGTGTTCTGCCATGACTGCCCTCTTTTTCGCGGTTCTCGAGTCCCCCACGTTTTCAGCCACAGGGACATCAACTGGCTGAGGCATTGGCTGTGAAGATTGCGCGCTGGTTAGCTTAGTGAGAAGAATTTTTATTTCCTTTAACTCAGCTGATAGCCTCTCATTTGATTTTGTAAGTCTCGCGTTTTCTTGCTCTAGCTGTGCAATTCTATCATGCTCTGGCAGCTTACCTGTCATCACCTCTGCCCCGCCGTTGCGCACTCGCTCAGCCCAGCTGCCTTTCGAAGTAACTGCAGGCGTCCTCCCCGGAGGCGAAGCCGTGATCTCGAACTGAACGCCAGGTAGCTGGCCGTTCGGGTGCCGCCCAGGCTGATCCCGACCCTGATGGTGACCTTGAGAACACGAGCGCCCCCGTGATTGGGAGCGGGCCTTGGGTCTAGAACCTCTTCTGGAACGCGACCTCCCCCTGGAGTGGGGCCGCCTTTCCTGTTCTTGTGTAGTCTGGATGCTCTGGGTCCCGTAGGCTGGAATAAGCTGCTTGTCATTGATGTCTGGACTCGATGTGATTGATGCGTCCCGGGCTTCTGCGGCTGCTCGCGATCTTTCCCAACGTCTGCGTCTGACGACGTATGGCACTAAGAACCTGTTCTTGCACTCCTTGTCTGCCGTGGGATGGTGACCGTCGCACAGCCTGCATCTTGGATTGCACTGGTGCAGGCTATCTGGGTTCTTGATTTCGCAGCCTCTGCAGATTGTTTCAGCTGGGTTCGGACAGACGTCAGCCCGATGTCCCAGCTTTCCGCAGACGTAACAAATATCGATGTTCTTGCGGTAAAGGGAGCACTGCAAAAGTGAAGGTCCATATCTCACGAATCTGGGCACCTTGTGTCCTTCGAACGCTATGATGATTGTCCGGTGTTCTTGATTCTCTTGGCCTGCAGCGCGAGCGGGTTGTTCGCGTTCACAATCTTTCGGGTCAAAATGTCCTGAGTATCGCTACGGGGATCCCGCGAATCACTCCTTTACAAGTGTCGTGGGGTGCCGCGGCGTACGTGCTAACCTCGAAAACTTTGCCTCCAATGTCAATTTGCTTGACCTTGAGGTATCTTGAAGCTCTGTCTTGGTCCGGAGTGCTTGCCACCATAATGTTCTGCTGCAAGTTGGAACAGATGATGTCCTGCATGGCCTCTTCCTCTTTGACGCCGGCCGCCAGTACTATCGCGTCTGCCACGGCTCCAGTGCCAATTCTCGAGATATTTAATCCTCCACGTGGTCGTAGCACAATTTTGCTGAAGTCCTTAGGTAGTGGCGGCATGCGTCCAGCTCGCACAATTGTATGCTTGGTGTCATACCTACTACGACTGGCTCGAGCGTCTCCCGCAACGCCGGCCTCGGTCGAACCCTTGGCAGCAGGAACGCTAACCGCGGCTTGCTTATTCCTTGAGCGTCTTGTTTCGGCTTCCTTCCAACCCATTTCTTCCGTGCAATCCTCTGGAGAGATGTCCTCTCCATCTACTTGGTATTCCATTCTCAGTTGCAGATACTGAAACGCGCAGAGCGTTGAGTCGCGTTGGCGCCGGGCCAGCGCATCGGCGACAATCGCCTCCTTGGTTAGGCCTAAATCCCCCGGTGGCGTTGCCGTGTAAAAATGTCCCAAAAACGGTTTAAAAGTCCACTCACCGGCACAAAGGTGGTATCTGATGATTTTTTAAGAACTTAGGCACACGATGAGAGTAAAAACTCGGCGACAAATTCGTGAATACCACAGGAAAGCATTCTTGAAAGCAGGAGCCGATCTTCGCGCGTCCGCACTGGTCGGCACCTAGAGCGTCTCCTCCGCGTCCGGCCGAGCCTCTGGGGAAATCTTTTAGTGTGCGCAGGCGTATATACGGATCCGCCAAGACGCCAATTTTGACGCAGACGCCAAGCGGCGTCTGCGTCTGCGAAGAATTCGTCCGTCCATTCGTTCTTGCTTCCGTCCGTCAGTGTGACCGTCCATGGGTCCATCAGCCCGTCCGTGCGTGCGTCTGTTCGTGCGTCCGTCCCTGCGTTCGCCCATGCAGCCGCCCGTGCGTCCGTTCATGCGTCCATCCATGCATCTGTCTATGTGTCCGTTCGTCCATCTATTCAACACTCCAAGTACCACCATCTCGCATCTTTTCATCATATATTCCCCATATAGAAGCACCGCCGTCCAGCGGACGTTCAAAGGACTAAACGAGAGGTGACACACGCACACTTTCTTACGGCTTGCGCTTCGGGTCCACTTCCCACCTTTAGCCACCTCGAGTTCATGGTATATACTAGTTCACTGTATTCATGGCACTGCGGCCGAACGCTCGCCAAACCTTTCGAAAACAAAGGAGGTTACGCCCAGCGAGTATGACGTAGCAAACTTTTTCAGTCAGATAGTGCTCAATGTACATGCCAATGGCTGTTAATGGGAAATGAGAGGCGGGGAATTCGGCTTTTACTTTCTTACGACTTGCGCTTCGTATCTACTTCCCATTTTTAACCACCTCGAATTCATTCATGGTATATACAAGTTCATTGTCTTCATGGCACTGCGGCTCAACGCTCGCTAAACCTTTCTAAAGCTAAGGAGGTTACACCCAGCGAGTATAACGTAGCAGTCCTTTCTTGTCAGATAGTGCTCACTGTACATGCCAATGGCTGCTAATGGTGATTGCAGCCTGCGCGTTAACTAAAAGCCGAATGCTCCTGTTTCTCATTCTCCATTAGCAGTCATTGACATGTACATTGAGCACTATTTTTTATTGTTGAACAACGCACAGAAGAAGTCTCTCACCGGCACCACCTTGGAGGTCAAAATGTTATACTTGTTACATACTACGGGGGACGAACGGGTGTCGCTATAAGGAGCTTCGCCCTTAAAAAAATGTGAAACTTTGCTTTCACGGTGTTCCACGCTCATTAGGCGGGACCATGTTCGTGACATTGTCGACAGGGGTCTGCTATAAATGCGAACCAGACTACTTTTTCCCGAACTCGCGAGTGGCAATGTGAAAATGTGCCCTTATTAAAACAAAAAGCAAAGGGCGAGATGATAGTGATGATTTGGAGAGGATTTTTTTTAATCGAACGCATACGGCTTCTTTACTGCAACCTTTTTATTATGATTAATATGACAAGTGGGTCAAGGAACAAGTGGGTGTTAAGGAATCTTAGTCGAAACCGAAAATAAGAAATGGACACAGGCAGGGTATGTAGAGCACAGACAACATAACTGCTGGTCATTACAAGTAGCAGTCTGTATAAGGTCTATTCAAATAGGTGATGAAGGTTGGCATCAAAAGTGGTTCAGAAGCTGTTGCCAGCGGCATCAGGATAGGGAGTTTTGGGCGCTGCAATTGAAGCACGACTATAATTGGAGAGAACAAGCCCTAATAGTAGAAAACCAAGTTTTATTCAAAGGAGAAGCTATCGTTATGTTTTAAAGATGACATTTCGTTACCCCCAAATAATATGTAGATATATTGAGCAAAGAAATTAAGACCGTTTTTTTATTATTCCAAAAAAAGTTTTTTCTACCACCCTCTGCCCATGCCTTTATTACTTAGTGCAGTCTTTGCACTGCATGAAAAGGCTCGCTCATAAAATTAGTTTGCGATTTTTATGACGGCCAAGAATTGGTCATTAGGAAACTACTGCGCTGTTTTTGGTTGCAGTAACAACTACAGAAGAAAGGAAACTGTTGTCGGAAGAAACCTGCCAAGTGAATCACCAGACACGGAGTCTTTGTGGCTGTGGATTCTTCAAGTTGCATTGTTTCCCTGTTGACATGGAGCAGCGGTTTCTGTGGCTTGCAAACTGAAACGAGAAAAACTTTGTACCTCCCACGGGTACTCGGGTATGTTCACAGCCCTTCTTCTCAGGCGAACGAACCGCAACGATTTCGACACTGATGCTCAACCTCAGCTATGAACGAAAGGTACGCAGCCTATACAGCTATTCCAACGATGACAATATTTCCCCGGTAAACAGCCCCATGTAACATTTCTCTTTATCGCAGGTCAAAGTACCGCGGTACCGAGAGTCACTCGAGAGTCACTCGTGATTAAAAGAAAAAAAGAGATAAAAAGGGGACGCGCAGGCACGTCAGGCTCGCTCAGTGATGTAAGAGCAGTATTCAAGCGCACACCTGTAAAAACAAACGAGCGAGTAAGATACGATCACTCCTTCTGAGTTGAGAAGCAACTTAGACAGCAGTTAGTGCGCAGTTAACAAAAAACAGTCAGTGCCACGAAATAAAGACGAATCACTACACTCCGACGCACGGCTTCATGCAAGAGCGGTAGCTGATGGGATGGCGTGGCGTAAAGAAATCTTGTTAGAAAAGCGGATGGCTACAGCTCAGGAAAATATTCACTATGCTCTCGAAGTGTTGTTGCTCATTCTGGAAAACAAATACCTCGAAATACTGCGCATTCTTCGAGCAGAAAGTCGGTGCTTTGAATATACTGCATCAACAGAGGCGAACTCGTTCACGGCACTATATAATAAAACAATTCCCCCTCAAATACTTAAACCTTGTCAGAACATCTCATAGACTCATTTACTGAAGAATTCGCATCACGTCAGGCGAAGTTCACCGCGTATAAACTAAAAAAAAAGAGCGTGAAAACTGCAGTCGCACGCTTGCCTCTTATGTAAACAGCGAGCTTCCCGCATGCCAGATGGGTTACCGGACCAGTAAAGATGGCAGCGCCCACTAAAAAAAAAAAAAAAAAAAAAAACGTTTGTAGAGGATGACTGTTCATTGCAAACCATTGTCTTTTTGTGTACATACCTCACCTGTTTTATATTTACTTGTTTGCCGATTTGTTAATTTAGCAAATGTGTATCCACCCTGCTAAAACCCTATGTTAGGGTTGCAGTATTCATAAATAAATAAATAAATAAATAAATAAATACCAACTAGCTCAAAGCTCCACACTTCTAACTTATGATGGTTTTGGGGCGTTATACCCTCGCCTCTCATATCCATCAATGAATTTTTGGTGGTTATTATATTTCATATGTTTATTTCAGAAACCCAGCCTTGGGGATCGGCCTAAGTGCAAAGAAAGCCTGATATAGGGCCATTTCTCTATACAAGTAGATAAGCTTTTATACATAGTAAAACCATAATGAATGTGAAATGAAATTACCATTGTGCGCAGTGTAATAAACCTGAGTTATTGTGGCCACCGAGTAACACTGAAGTGTCTTAATTTTGGCGTAACTAAGCGTCATTTTTCTTTTAGAATTGAAGAACAGAAACACTGTGCACGCAAAAGAACATGCGCACGTGCGAAGCAAATGAGCAATATGCTCCAAATATGATGGGTACGCTGCTGGTTGCTTTAACCCATCTGCGAAAGATGCTACGAACGCCGAATGAGAGTTCTAAGTACAAGCTTTCTGATTGATATGTGGGGTTTAACGTCCCAAAACCACCATATGATTATCAAAGACGCCGTAGTGGAGGTCTCCGGAAATTTCGACGACCTGGGGTTCTTTAACGTGCACCCTAGTATAAGCTTTCTAGTAAAACTGAAGCTGAAGCGAACTAAACAGCCCCTAAACATCACTATGTAGTCATAAGTGGAAGTTCGATTAGCTGTCTTTGACTTGAGGCGCACTCGTGTGGACTCGCCGGGGATTGCCTTTGAGCGAGTATTTAGCGATCAGAGGCCCATGAAAAGTATGCTGAGTTCAAATTTTGCGCTAAAGCCAACAAAACGACGTCATCGCGGAATATTTTACAGCACCGCAACGGGTTAGATCAACACCACCTAGATTTAGGTGGGGTTGGTTAGATACGGACAGATAAGGGACATATAGCGCTGAACTTTCAACTGAAATTTATTTGAAAAAAAAAGACATATATAGGAGACAATGAGTCATTGTTTCCTATATATGTCCTTTCTTTTTCCAAATAAATTTCAGTTGAGAGTTCAGCGCTATATGTCCCTTATCTGTCCGTATCTAACCCATTGCGTTGCAAAATATTCCACGATGAACATTTACCAACTCGCCCAACTTGTGATTCTTCTTCGAAATGACGTCACTTGTTTAGCAGCGATGGTGTCACATTTGGTTTATGTTTTTGTTCTGCTGGAAGTGTCTCGTCCTCACAAAGATTGCGCTGAGCCCCATGAGCAGCTGATAAGCCGCGATTTACTGAACGTGTGGGCTTCTATGAAAACGTCACTATACCAGTGATACCTACTTCGGATTGTATTCTTAGAAAAAGCAAGTAAACGAAAGCAAGTATTTCCACGCTTGTTATATTTATTTTGAACCATTTGGCCGGGTTTCATCCATACTTAGCAACGATCGGCGCAGGCCTCGCAGCAGTAGGGAGATTTAGAATAGTGAACTGCGAGCCCTCGCGGTGCAGTCGCTGCCACTGCGCATGCGTCGTAACGCGAGTCGGCGTTCGCGTTCGCGGACCACACGCAAAAAATCTGAAATTTCGTGCGGTGATGGCGGCCTGCATGTGGCCCGCAAGCGATTTCGAGGCTACAGTGTCGCTGCGATCGTGCGTTGCGGATCGTAGCAGGGAAAACGCTATTCTAAAACTGTTATGGCGCCCGCTTCGCCCGCAACGCCCACAGCACTTGAAAACGGTATTCGAAAACTACCTAGTGTGTGCGAAGCTTCAGGATAACGTGAGATCATGCTTTTGAGGTTGAGCGTAGAGTGGGAATAGACAAGAGCTTACGCGGAATCTGCGATAGCACATACATAAAAGCCGACGCATTGTATATCGCTTGGCAGATTATCGACGGCCAATGCTCTATTTGCCGCTAACAGCGTAGTGTGTATTGCTGAGTTTTCCTTTCCTGGGAACGAGCTTCGCATTGAACATGCCAGCTGTGGCCTTGGTCAACGTCACGATCCTGGGGCAATATTAATAGACAGGTGAGATCCAGAAATCTGAGGGGATAAATGCGGCCGTAGCAAGTACAAAACCACATTGATTGACGAAACATGTCAAAGGCCTTCGCCTTGCCATGTTTGGAGTTAGCATGGCACAGCGGCAGTCCACTCTTATAGGGTGACGTAATAAGTATTGTCATGTCATTAGTGATCCCAACATTTTACTTCTGTAAAAGTGCCTGACTAGATTTGGCGTATACCCGCGCATGCACATCGTGGAGCATTAAAGGCGCTTGTTAATTCTGCGTACCTAATTAATTTATACTCATTCCGTGGTCTCTCTTGGACACCACAGGTCTACGTCACCACTATTACTCAACTCAAAGAAGCAGTTGTAAAAAACAGATCGTATTAAACGGCACAAAAAAAAAAGGCTCTAACCAATGACAGGGTAGAAATCATTGTCACGAGAAACTTCCCAAAAATTGGTCTCTAGGCAGTGTTATCCGTGAACAGCCGGGCAGCACCATTCAGCTTTGATGGTGGACCACCCCCACAGTTTATGAGGGCGGTAATTTATTGCGATAGCATTGAGAAGTTAATTTTGAAGAAATTGCGGTGTTGGAATCGGCATCGTTGGCTGTGAACGAAAAATAGGCATCGCAGAAGTCGAGAAAGATGCAAGTAAAATAAGTGAGTGTTCGGTTCCAGTTCTAAGCAAACATAAGTAGTCTGCGTGACAAGTAGGTTTTCTACCACAAACTTACGCTATGCTTAAGACTGCTTTGTGAAGAAACAATACGTGTATGTCATGTAACGAAAGGAAATACAATAAATAAATAATAAACAAACTTTCGTATGAATGAGAATTGAACGCAGGCCGTTTGCTTGGCGAGCAAGTGTATTATAAAGCCACGATACTGCTTAAAGCTGCTTAAAAGAAGACTATACAAATACCATGTATGGTGTAAGATAGGGAGTATCCTCAACGATGTTAGATAACGTACGTAACAAAAAGGAAGGATCGTACGAGGCTTCAAAGCATGCGAAATGCAGCGAGTATGTGGTTTAGAGGCCCACACATTGCGAAGCTCTCCGACATATCTACTTGTCATCAGCTGCAGAAGCATCAACAATGGGAGCAGAAGCGTAGATTTGCGTGTTGCTTTATGGATGCGTAGGTAGGACCTTCGCTTATTTACAAAAGAAAAAATTATGGCAAGGTGGGCACTTCACAAGTGTAGACATTGAATGTTAGCTTGAATCGACCAATGTGACGCGCACAGTCGTCCGTTTTCCTACGACACGCTTGAGGAATGCACCGAGCACCGAAGTGAGGCTAGCAGTTGAGAATGCGATGCGCACGGAGAACCATAGTAATATCGCGTTCTACTCCTGGCCACGAGGCTCGAGACACCTCCATGTTCTTTTTTTTTTCTTTGTTAAGCACGAGTTAAATGGACCTGCCGTGGTAAAGAGTATTTTCACAACCATCGTAAGACCGACGCGTCTGGCCATATCAGATTCTTAGGCGAAAGCGAGCCTAACTGCGTTTATGAAGTTTTTACGTAGATAGTACAGCGAAGAGAATATCACACGGGGAAGCAGCCGCCAAAGGACGCACAAAATACCATCGAGAATAAACATTCTAACTGCTGAGGTTTGCATTAAAATGGAGAACTGAATTTGGTACGCTATACCTGCACTGGTGTTGGGGAATAGGGGCAAGAAAGAGAGAGAAATAAAAAATATAAAAAACATGGGCAAACACTTGAACACATAAAATTGATCCACTCGTAGTCATTCAGGCAGGCTAGTATAGTTCGCAAGAAGCCCAGTAGCGCTTGCACGGCCTTGTTGTGTCATGTTGAGCCTGGAAAAGGGCGTATACTTTTGTCACATTAACTAATTTATTGATATGTGGGGTTTAACGTTTCAAAACCAACATATGCCTATGAGAGACGCCATAGTGGAGGGCTCCGGAAATTTTGACCACCTGGGGTTCATTAATGTGCACCCAAATCTGAGCGCACGGGCCTACAACATTTCCGCCTCCATCGGAAGTGCAGCCGCCGCTGCCGGGATTTGGTCCCGCGACCTGTAGGCCAGCAGCTCGCTTTAACTGAGGTGGTCCCACTAAGGCTCAGGGAGAGTATGTTTGCGTCCCCTCCCAATGATTTCGCCTCTTCCCCTCTCCTAGCGAAAATAGTTTCATGCTGCCGCTGATAATTGAGACCATTTTTACAGAACAGCAGAAGCTGTATCACACTGCCTAAAAAAAAAAGGTTATTCATGATCGCTGGCATTAGAAGCGTTCAACATAAATAGTTACGATGCAATGATGACGTTGCAATAATTTTGCAAGGCAGGCCGAGAGCTGGGTATGCTTGCGACGGTGCTTTCAAAGACTAGCTTATCCCAAGTGACCTGTATTCCGCACAAATCGCAGGGGTGTTTATGAACGCTATCCTTTGAAGAGGCACATGATTGCTTGCGGCACGTGGTGGTATTAAGACGATGATCATGAAAGCCGAGAAGTAGAACTGCAGGAAACGAGATTGCTTGGGGCACGAAACAGATAAAACAAGTATAGAGAAGGCTTCGAACGTCTAGTGCTTGATGCGATAAAGCGCACACCAGCGGGAATCCATCAAAACTCTCTCACGGCGTGATATTGAGGCCTCTGTAGAGAAGAGCGCATGTTTAGCGTCGTATGACGAACGCTTTTTTGAAAGCTTTTTGAAGGTGTAAATATAAATACGAAACAAAAAGTCATTCATATGCTCAAGCACTCAGTCGATATACCCATTACCTTATACTGGCTTCAAAGGTAGTTGAAAGCTTGCGGGTAAAAGTGCCGCACTTTGCGGGAGTGATAGTATGCAGTGGTGGAGTGGTGATAAGCCGCACTTCGAAAAATAGCCCGAAGGCGCTGGGAAATGAGGATCGAAAAGAAAAGTGTTCACACACCGTATAGATGTGCTTGTGATTGTGTTAGGATGCGCCGAAGATAGATCGAAATAGAGAAAATGCGACTGGAGGCTACAGCGTGCAAGGAAAATGTTTGTGTTGTGAAAGTAACCACAGTTTTGAAACATTTCCATTTTCATTCGTCTTCATCCTGCGATCATTAATCACTTTTATTTTTGCTATACATATGCCACCACTCGGCTCTACTTGCGGCGGGTTTGTATTTGTTGCTGCGGGTTTCCTTTCGGCACTCTTTTCTTCTTTATCCTTTTTATTTCCTATAGTGATTGTTTTTCTGCTTTCCTGCGTGTGCACCAGGCTTAATCTACGCCAGCGCAGGCGTCATCGAGTATCGGAGTCTCGAACTTTTCTAGCCCGTACTGGTGTGTAAGGTTCGATATTCGTTCCTTGTCAGGGGCAACAAATAGTCTGCTGGGCGCCACTTGCTCAGAAGCTTGACGCATGTGGCAGGAAAGTATGCTGCAACACGCTGTCAATGTTACGTTAAGGTGGCAGAAGGTCTGACCTTTTGTATAGTATGAAGAACTTCCCACGGACTTGTTTATATTCGGGTTGTCTTGCATAATGATACAGGTTGCAACAGCAGTGGGGAGGCTGTCAGATCTATATTACGGAACTAGTTGTGCAATATGGCGAGCAGGAACGTTTCGAAATCTAGCTAGGTAGTCTGGTCGGGCTGATGTTGCCAAGCAGTATTGTCAAACACAAAGAAGAATTACGAATGTTGTAAGGATCTTGCCAACGTCACTTATAAACCGCAAAAATAGCAAAGAAAAGATGAATGATCGCTAAATGGTGGCAGCCGGAGCGCACATACTGCGTTACTTATTGAAAATATGGGAGATTTGTTTAAGTGATGAAATGCTAACGCGTTACCCGCCCTCGCGATATATTGAATATGGTGCTCAACTGCTGATTAACAGGTCGCGAAACTGAATCCCGGCTGCAAGAGCCACATTTCGACGGAGGCGAAGTTCTAGACGCCCGTGTGCTTAGATTTAGGGCAACGTTAAGGAATGCCGAGTGGTAAAACTTTCCGGAGTCTCCCGCTATACGGCGTATCTCGTAATCGCCTCGGGGTTCTTGGGAATCCGACTCTAAGATTTATTATATAACATGCCAACGTATTGTCACGTAATGAATAAAAATTACAATGCAGTTTAAATTGTACTAGGATTAGGCGAAACTTGACGGGCTCAGTGCCACGTATGCAGTGTTACACACAAAATGTTCAATATTTGATAGTGAAAAAAAAACACTTAAAATCATGAGGGAGGCCAGTTGCTTTATATGCATGCTTATATATGTGGTCTGCCATGCGTAGCGAAGTACTGAAAATGGTACGAGAATATGCTTACTTCGGAAAGGTTCGGCTCATGAGACTGAAGAAACTAGAAGAATGAAGGGGTAAAATGCGTTTGGTAGGCATTCTCAGATCGCGAATGATAGTTTACCAGAATGTCCTAAGATAAAAGTGTACCACAGCTGTACCTTGCCGGTAAATATATACAGGGAAGAAACTTGGACGCTTGCGTAAAATGCTAGGCTGAAATTGGGGATGACGCAATGTGCCATGGAAGCAATTAATGATAGGCGGATTGTTAAGGGACAAGAACATCTAAACCAAAAATGAAAAAAAATGGACATGGGTGGGTCATGTAACAAAAGGTCAAGATAAATGCTGGTCATTAAGAGAAACTTTCCGAGAGATGTCAAGCGTGCTAGGGCCAAGCATAATAGTTAGCTGTGGAGGTGAGAGTAAGAACTTTGCGGAAGTAACGTGGCGTGTGCAAGCACAGCATCGGCCTAATTGAAAAAGTATAAATAACACCTTTACTGCAGGGGGTGCAGCCATGCTGCTGCGACTGCAGATGGTGATAGTTTCGGCCTGAAGCTAAGTTGCAGCATAACCGCAAAGTCCTGTCCTTACAGAAGTGTTTTGCAGTATATCAATCATATTGTTTTGTCCACTCCGCAGTAGGTGTTACTGGCAGAAGGCTAAGATGGTGAGCGCACACAGCACCAACCATCTTAGAGATACTTCACTCTCATCGCTTCATCTTCTTCCTAGCTCGGCACATACTTCGCGTAATACTTCCTCTCTGGTAGTCGAAATGCACCACTTGTTTCATGCAATGTCTCGCCTAGAAAAAGTTTCAGACGGGCCACATGCATGACCTCTGTCTTGGTAGATTGTCTCCCACCGTGGCCTCTGAGATGAGCTGGAGGCGCGCCACCGGCTCATCTCGGAGGCCATGCTCCCACTAACTTTGAGGTGTGCGATACGATAGTCCACTGTAGTGAGATGGTGAAGGACAACGAACGGTCTGGTATAGAGGGCGATGAGTTTTTGGCACAAGCCACGCTTACTCAAAGGCTTGCACAACCAAACCAGATTTGCCGGATCATATGTGACGGGCCGGTGCCTGCTGTCCTAACAAATTTTTTTATCTGTCTTGCAAGGATATCATGCACCAACAGGCAGGGAGACTGGATTCTTCAGTGCAAGAGAGAGTTTTTGTTACAGGAGCAGCGTCATGACCAGAAAAGAAAAAAGACGCGTCCAGTGTATATAACCTAGTGGTCGAACGTAGAGCACAAAAATATGGGCGATAACCGGTGGTCTCGTGTTGGGCAGTATTAGAAGCGTATGTGATGAACGGGAACACGTCGTGCCAGTTCTTATGGTTGGACGCAAGGTACATCAAAAACGTGTTCACCTGTGTCCGATTTGTTCTCTCGGTAAGGCCATTTGTGTGCGGATGATAAGACGTCTTGTGTTTGAGTTCCGAGTCACAAATCGGATGAGTTTCTTCACAACGTCTGCCGTAAAATGACGTTCATGGTCACTTATTATGACGTAAAAAGGTCCATAACGCAGTACGTTAGAATGTAGGAGAAAGTAACACACGACCAGCAGTCGCAGATAACAGGGCAGCCTGTTATGATGATGAACTTAGAAAGCGTCCATGAGATCAATGCAAATTTGTTTAAAGGAATAATTTGGAGGCGTCACAAGATGTAAATATCTGGCCAGGGCCGCGGTGAGGGATAATTTGTGTGCCTAGCATTGAGTAAAACTGGCACACACAGTTCAACCGAGTGGTGCATGTGCGGCTAGCAAAAGAGTTTCTGTATGCAATGAAGAGTGCGAGTCACTTCCAAATGACCCAATGTGGTACCATTTCAGGCATGGCACGCAAAACAGATGACTGGAGTGCTTCTGGAACCGCCAGCATGAAACGGTCACCCGTGCCAGAGGATGTTTTTATTTTTCTTATTTATCACAGTACCCGCACCGCCCAAGGATTCTACAGTGGGAAACCGGCAGACGCTTGTACAACAATCAGTAGATGCTTGAACAGCAAGCAATCAATCCCGAATGCAAAAGGGACCTTCTAGAGGGGATGTTCGTGCTTGAACAAATAACGAATTCAATCTGACGTTCTCCCGCTGCTCAGCTTTTAAGGTGGTCTTATTTGAGAACGTTGGTGCCACTGACACAATGAGATTATGGCAATTGACAGCATCGCAAACTGTCGTATCAAGCGGTATTCATAAAGGACAATCGGCGTTCGTGAATTTCCTACCACTCCTGTACAACACCATGATGTCGAACTCTTGCGAGCGGCTTGAGGGACCTGTGTGCTAGTCGGCCCGACGGATCCTGAAGGTATACAAGATAGCACAAGTAGTGATCATGCGTAAATTCTTTGAAAGGACGACTGCAGAGGTATGAGCGGAATCGCGCTGCAGCGAAGACGAGTGCGAGACATTCTAGTTTGGTCACTGTGTAACTTTCTCCCGGCTTACTTGAAGTGCGACTCGCACATGCGATCACGAGCGATAGCGAAAAGTTCACGGATCGATAGTCAGCACGTCTACCACTCTGTTATGTCCACAGCAGGTGCTTTGTGTTTATTCGTAGAAGGCTAGAATGACAAGCCCGCGCAGGGCCAAGCTGCTTTGAGATGATCTTTCACTTTTCTAAATTCTTGTTCTTCCTAGTCAGGCACATACGCCAGGTAATATCATTCAGTATATGTCAAGTGGAGAATGATCTCAATGATGAACTGTGTGTAGTACTAATCACTTTACAGATAAAAGTTTATTGCTAAATAAAACGTTGCCGCCTTACTATTGCCGTTTTGTTCAACTGAAGGGTTTTCAGGTTATAGCTATAGCTTCTAGAAAGAAGAAAGTCTGTATCTGGAATCGTGTTCTCAATTTATGGCATGTCATGTTTTTTTTTCTGACCAGTTGGCACAAAAATAAATCCTTTCACAAGCGTACAGGAAGGAAGGAAGGAAGCAACAAAAAGGGAGAAGGCAGGGAGGTTAACCAGAAAGACATCCGGTTGGCTACCCTACACTGGGGGATAAAGGAAGGGGACAAGAAAGACGAGAAAGAGGGAAGAGAGGGAAAAAAGGGGTGGGAAAGAGACTGACAGTAATTTCACTGCAGCGTGTAGAAATCTACCGCATGTCAGAGGCGTTCACACAAGCCTGTCTTTCTCAGGAAAACGCAGCCGGGCTTTCACTGCCTTGTGGGCTGTCGAGGCATGTGTACGTTGCTGTAATAGCACCTGCACAGAAAGAGGCCGATCATCCAGTCGCCGCATTGCGTTGGCAAGTACTTGTCTCTCTGAGGCAAATCGAGGACAATGACACAGCAGGTGTTCGATATTTTCGTCGGTGCCGCAAACGTCGCACGCCGCACTGTCAGTAATTCTGATTAACGTGGTATAAGCTTTCGTGAAAGCAACTCCCAGCCAAAGGCGATAGAGAAGCGAAGCTTCACGTCGATGTAGGCCGGGTGGAGGCCGGAGTTGTAGTGATGGGTCGAGCTCGTGCAGTCGTGTACGTCGTATGCTTGGTGTGTTCCACTCGGTCAGTGTGAGACTGCGGGCCAGTTGACGAATCTGCCTCGCCGCATCCGCTCTTGAAAGCGGTATCAGAACACTGTTCCCTTCTTTATGTGACGTGCGAGCAGCATGATCTGCAGAATCATTGCTGCCTATACCACTATGCCCAGGTAACCACTGAAAGACGATGTCATGGCCTTTTTGTATTAACAGGTGGTGTAGTTTCACGGTTTGGTAGGTCAACTGGTCGTGGCATCCGCGTCGAAGAACTGATATCAGGCACTGTAACGCTGGTTTTGAGTCAGAAAACACAGCCCATTTACCCGGTCTTTCTTCTGAATTGATGTGTTCCAGTGCATTGCGCAGAGCCTCGAGTTCTGCCGTCGTCGAACTCGTCACATGTGAAGTCTTAAAACACCGAGTTATCCCTTGTGATGGTATAACCACTGCTCCACCTGAACTAGACGGCGTAGTAGAGCCATCCGTGTAAATGTGCACGTGGTTACTGTAGTTTTCTTCCAGTAGGGATAGACTCAGTTGTTTCAGGGCATGTGTCGGTAAGTCCGATTTTCTCCTCATTCCTGGAATCATTAAGTGAACTCGCGGCCGGCTCAAGCTCCAAGGAGGAAGCAGTGGCTTTGATGCAGGTGCGTATGTCTCAGCAAACGATGAACGATGCTTGGAGACAATAGTGCCGTATGTCGTGCGGGGCCTTTCAGCAGCTAGACTCGCCAGGTGGTGAGAAGGGGTCCTGGCATAATGCCTGAGGTGCATGCGCATTGTCTCGGTAATAATATGCGTATTTATCGAGTGATCTTGAGCGATGGCAATGGTTTCAGCCGTTGAAGCACTGCGGGGTATTCCAAGGCATATCTTAAGTGCTTGGGCTTGAATGCTCTGAATTGCGCGCAGGTTGGTCTTGCCGGTGTTAGACATTGCAGGTAAGCTGTACCGTAAGAATCCGATAAACAGCACCCTGTACAGTTGTAGCATGGATGATATGGGCACTCCCCAATTTTTTCCTGCAAGGAATTTGAGCACGTGGCATGTTGCGATCAGCCGCTTCTTCACATAGTTCACGTGTGGAGTCCACGACAGGTTTCTATCTATTATGACTCCCAAGAACCTGTGGCTTCTGCTGAACGATATGTATTCTTCATTAATCGATATACTGTAAGCAGACATTGGTTTCCGCGTGAACGCTACCACTGCACACTTTCCGCAGGACACCTCGAGGCCTTGTTTACGAAGATAGCATGACGCCGTTGTAGCAGCCTTCTGAAGGCGGGCGCGAAGCTGAGGCCTTGTCACACCTGATGTCCAAATGCAGATGTCATCAGCATAGACAGAAAGTTCTACAGTGCTAGGTAGCTGCTCGACTAGACCAATGAGAGTTAGGTTGAAAAGGGTAGGGCTTAGCACTCCTCCCTGAGGAACTCCTCGGCTGCTGTAATAATCAGGTGTTGGGCCATTCGCTGTCATCACGTAAAATGATCTCAGCTGTAAGTAGCTGTACACCCACATATATATCTTGCCACCAAGACCTACTGTTTCCAAAGCACTAAGGATGGCTTCATGGGTGACATTGTCGTAAGCCCCCTTAACGTCTAGAAACAGGGCGGCGCACAGTCTCTTACAGGCTTTCTGGTGTTGAACATATGTCACCAGATCAACAACGTTGTCGATTGACGAATGGCCGCGCCTGAATCCGGTCATGGATACTGGATAGATTTCGTAGTGCTCTAAATACCACTCCATTCGTGTTAGAATCATTCGTTCCATCGTTTTTCCCACACAACTGGCAAGTGCGATAGGACGGTATGAGGCAATATCCAAAGGAGATTTACCAGCCTTTAGAAGTGGAATGAGGCGACTTGACTTCCATGCCTGGGGAACAGTACCAGTCTGCCAGGAGTCGTTGTATAGGCGTAAGAGTGCCTTCCGAGCTTCGTCTCCAAGATTACAAAGGGCACGATATGTAATGCCGTCAGGACCGGGTGCTGAAGAACGTCTGCACAGAGCCAGTGCCGCCTCTAGCTCATCCATAGAAAACTGGCATTCCATACGGGGATCACGTGAGGGCGGTGGGTTGTCAAAAGTTCCCGTTCTTGATACTGTGAAATTGGAATCACCGGCAATTCTTCTACAGAAAGATTCTGCGACGTCAATCTCTCTGCATCGAAGGTGAAGTGCCAGAGATGTAAACGGGTGTCGCTGACCCAAGGTTGTGCTAAGACCCCGGACAGTTCGCCATATCAGTGATAGGGGCTTTCGTGGATCCAACGACTCGCAAAAGGATGTCCAACGTCGCCTAGCCAGTTTATCCATGTGCCGCTGCATTTTCTTTTGAATGCGTCTAGCCAGCCTCAAATCATCCATGCACTTTGTCCGTCGGTACCTTCGTTCTGCACGACGGCGTATTGCGCGAAGTTTCTCAAGCTCGATGTCGAAATCGGTGCGCTTGTGACTAGTCAAATGTGTATGCGTGGTATTCTGCAGGACATCCTTTATCGAGTCCTCTAGGTTATATGATGAGCCGTCGGTACAGCAGTCTTCCATTAACATTTTGAATTTCGGCCAATCGGTGTACTTGAGGCCTCTTGAGGACTTGGAGCTGGTGAAACCTTCTATACACAGGTAAGTTGGTATATGGTCGCTGCCCCGCGTTTCCAGATCCGAAAACCAGTGCACTTTCCTGATAAGTGAGCGAGAAACCAATGTAAGGTCCAGGCAGCTGCTATAGGCTGATCCGCGTAAATATGTAGGGCTTCCATCGTTACAAACGCAGAGTTCGTACTCCGAGGCTAAGGACACCAATTTTCTTCCTCTAGAGTTGTCCCTGGAGCTTCCCCATAGGAAATGGTGGGCATTGAAGTCGCCAGTGATCACCCATGGCCTTGGAGTCGGTGTCAGAATACCGCGTAAGCGCTCGCAGTCAAGGCGGCTTGATGGAGATAAGTAAGCTCCGATAATCGTGAAAGCAACCTTATCTTTCTTCACAGTAAGGCACACATACTGATTCCCTTCATCAGGCGAGACTCTGTGGTGAACGTAAGTGAGGTCATGGCGCATGAATACAATAACTTTGCTGCAGTCTCTGTGAGTGGAGGACATAAAGCACTCATATCCTGACAGCTTGATTGAAGCACATAGGTTGGGTTCACAAATCACAATAATGGGGAAGCGGTTCACAAATACAAATTGTCTAAAGTCAGACATGCGCGACTTCAGTCCTCTGGCGTTCCACTGAAAGACAGATGTATTCTTGACTTCCGCTCGAAACGACGGTGCCTCGCTGGCCATGGTTCTACCTTAGAGCTGCAAGCACCGGACTCAGGGTGTCCAGCACATGCAGTGCGGTCTGCGCAGTAGAAGTCTTCATATTACTCAGTAGGACACGCATGGTACTCATCAGCGATTGCAGCAAGCTTATCACTTGATCTTCATTCATCGCATCACTGGTTTGAGGGGTCGTCGAGGGCGGCGGGATTTGATGCAGCTCCGAAGTAGGTTGACGTCGTGGAAGAGAGGGCCACTGTTCGGAAGGCGCGACTGCTGTCCCTTTCTTCTGTTTGGCAGTATCCGTCTTCAGTGAGCTCAGTGTTCGTGAGTCAGCCTCTTTCATAGAGGATGACATCTCTCTATCGGTAGAGGCGTTTTTCCGTGATGGTCTTCGCCCACGACACCGTCGTCGGCGTAGTGTAGCGGCAGCTTCCTTGTGTGTTGAATTGTCACGCACCATACGCCTGAGTACCGCGTGCTCGTTTCGCGTACAATGCGTACACAAGCGTACAATGTTGTGAAAAACGTACACAAGCGTACAATGTTGTGAAAAACGTTATGTAGTGACGATTATGCAGTGAGCACTCGAAAGCGGCTATAATGGGTCATTGATATCGTTGCTCTAGCATTATATTGTTCATATGCTATATACCAATACACCTCATTATAAATGCGAAGCATTTCTTAGCGAACTTCGACGATTTCGAGCGTATCTATCTATCTATCTATCTATCTATCTATCTATCTATCTCTATCTATCTATCTATCTATCTATCTATCTATCTATCTATCTATCTATCTATCTATCTATCTATCTATCTATCTATCTATCTATCTACTATCTATCTATCTATCTATCTATCTATCTATCTATCTATCTATCTATCTATCTATCTATCTATCTATCTATCTATCTATCTATCTATCCGCTTAGGTTTGGGTGCTCTCGTGGTAACCCATTTAACTTGGCGTGAACCAAACTTAGTATGGGAAGGCAAGATATTTTGACGAATATGACGCGCTGGTCAAGACAAGAATAATGTCACAATCTTGTTGCGTACGTCGTCTAACGCTTCCAGGCAGACAGTGGCACATACCCATGGGTGGGTATGCGCTACTGGTATGCGGCTATGTGCCACAGGTCATTGACACACAGTATCTACCGAGGATCGACGAGAACACACATGGGCAATATTAACCCGTGAGCGTTAAGAAACACCGGACATCAGTAGCGTTGAACCCGACGAATGCACGAATGCAAAGAATAAATGTCAGGGTCCCAGCTGGAATCGAACCAAAACAATCTGCGTGGCAATGAAGCATTTTACCACAGAGCTACGCCAGGTCTCGGAACTATTTATCAAATAGACGCTAATCTTCGTGAAATGTCAATAGTTGTTCATGTGCTGCCTACCAAACTTTACAAACATTACATATGTACATCTTTAATACAGCCGTCACATCGGGTTGAAATCAATTGTGGTTATTTACCATGTGCTGAAGTTGATTTATGTGGCAGTGTTCAGGGCCAGTATTCTCGCGAGCATCAGCACTTCACAAAAGCTTCTGGTTTTGCTAATACGCACATTCCAGTTGGCATCGTTGCGCAAGTGCAAACAACTGGTTATATAAACATATGCAAATCTTGAACATATGTTTGTGCGTGCAACATTTGTACATATATTTAGCGTCATTTCATGACGTGTCGCACAATAAAAAAAATTGCAACACGGTCACCTTCCTTCCACATGCTTCGCATAACGTCGATTCCCAGGTACGTGGATCTACCGAATTTTTTCACCGTGTGTGTCATCTTTCACCGTTAAGCTAACATAGTGTTACTGAGGTCCATATGGCTGTAGAGGTCCCCATTAACTCCAAAAACGACGTGTCCGCATTGCAGTGATTGTCGTGTTGTGCGAAAGAAAGGCATTTCGTGTTCTTTGATTCGAAGGCGAACAATGAGGGGTTCTGGGACGGTCAAAAAGTTCCCAGGTCGTTATACCATGTAATACTGTGCGAGGATGGCTTGGGAACTTTTGATCACCTCTATACATCACTGGCACGCGCCATTTGCTGCCGCTTGCGTCCCAGCCCCAAAGCGTCTCTTAGATATAGCAACGCACGTGGTAGCTCGCTGCAGACAGAAAAATAATAAAAAGCACTATATCTAGATGTGCAAAGAAAAAGAAGACATTGTTCCTTTCCCTTTTTGCCAAAGCGATGTCCGTACTGACGGCCAAAAAGAACTGAGGGAGGTTCGTAGACGAACTTCACTTTACCATCCACAGGGACCGAGGGATCATTAGTGAGTGAGACGCCTGTGATTTCTCTTTCTTATTTTTCTATAAGATGTCTGCACACTAGCGTACGTACACGCGTACGTACTCTTACACACCAAGAATAAAAAAAAAAGAAAACTGTCAAACCAGGGGCAAGGTGAGATGGGACAGAAAATGTATCCCAGAGGAGCGAACACGAAGTCTCCCAGGAGGTCACTAGAGTCAGGAAGTTCAGCTGGTCGCTTCTCACTCATCAATACGTTTGATTTTTTTAAATCTTGCTGGTTTCTTGTCGAAACATATTGTGTGTATTGTACAGGGTAAGGGGATATATCTGTCGTCTAGTCTAAGACATCGAGCGTCGGTCATTAGCCACCAGACTTTCTATCGATCGTGAGGACTCATTTCAACATTGGGCTCCTAAAGAGAAGTTCGGCGGCTCTATATACAAACAAAAATGGAATAAACGAGCAGCTTGACTGGGGGGGGGTCTCGGGTTACTTCTTATTGATTCTTGCTCACTGACCGAGAGCGTGGTTTTGGCTTACTTCGTGGCATCGTTTGGAGCAGTTACGCGTGAAACCAAAATGTGGCGTTTCTATATATTTTCTTCACTGTGTGTCTGGTTCGACATTTCAGTACAGTTCATTGAAAGCGCTGATAAAAAGGCTGTTTATTACGGTATGCTTTTCGATACTTGCAGCAAGCTTGTATAATACTTTACAAGCGTAACAATATATTTATTGCGTTAAATTTTGGTTACAATGTAGGAGCCTGCGCGTTCACTCTCGGTGTCAGTACGTTAATATAGAAGAACTGCTACTATCATTGCTATTTGGATGGGGAGTTTTGGGCGCACGTTAAAGAACCCCAGGTGGTCGGAATTTCAGGAGCCCTCCACTATGGCGTCTGTTATAATATTATCGTGGTTTTGGGATGTTAAACCCCAAAACTCATTTAATCAATTAGGTGGGGAGTACGAAATGTGTACTAAATCGACAAATACTTTCGGCCATTTGTTTACAGTCGCCAGCAAGCTTAACATGAAAGCTCCGACGTCGGATATGAACTAGTTTGATTGATGCCAGTGGTGAGCGAACGGTATGACCGAGATTATACCTCGGTATGCTTCGATAGTATGTCGGCATGGCATGCATTGGTAATATCTCCGCAACAGAAGCCTAATATACGCTGCGCGAGCTTCTACTAAACTGTTTGAGGGCATGCTTCGGAGTGTTCGTGTCAAGCTTGCTGACGACAGTACACAGCTGGTCTCGTCTATTACGATTTGCGGCATAAAAATTCTATTTGGTGCGAGCTCGTTCATTAGCAATATAGGTTAAGCTAGTGCGAGGACACGTCGAGAAAAGCAGTGAAGTAACCGCAGCAGTCCTCGTGCTTCCTTTGTTGGTAGCTAAGCCATTCCAGCTAGGCATAAAAAGTCATGATGGTGGTAAAACTGTTAAGTGGGTAAGTTGGTATGTATTCGTATTATAGCTTTCTTTAGCGCACACAAAACAACAAAACACTGAACAAGTAAGAGACAGATGAGCGTTAACTTTCAACCTGCCTGCCTCTTTCTTGTTCCGTGCTTTCGACGCACTAATGAAAGTTGTAGAATGTTATGATCCAAAATTATAATCATAATCATCAACCGCCACGCACCCTCCTCGCCCTTTTCTTAATTTAAACTAGCAGAGAGCGAGAGAGAGGGATATATATATATATATATATATATATATATATATATATATATATATATATATATATATATATATATATATATATATATATATATATATATATATATATAGATATATATATATATATATGAAGTTGATTGTTAGGTCGCGGTATTCGAACTCGGGTACCCAGAGTATGAAGGAGAGCGTTTTCACCACTCGACTATCGCCGCACGTCGACTAAGCATTGTGTAGCGTAGAGTATCGTGGAGGAAGGGGTTAGGAAACGGAAGTAAGGCTGAGGAGCAGGCAAAGAAGGAGAGGGGAGAGTTGAGTATTGAGTATTGCGTATGAGTGAGAAAGAGAGAAAGAAATAAGTATAGAAAGAAGATAGAAATAGAAAGAAATAGAAAGAGAAAAAGAAAGGAAGAGAGAGATAAAAAAGACAAAAAGAGAGGGTAAGAACACAGACAAGAGAATACAAGAGAGGGGAAAAAAAAGTAAATAGAAACAAAGAAGGCCGCCCGATCTGTACAGAAGTGTAGTGAAATAGAGTAACGGGTGGCCCAGCTACGAGCCTATGCTCCACTGTGTCGAGCTTTGCGCAACGTTTTGCAAACTTCACTAATATTTGCTTTACTGTTTTTTTTCGAGTTTTTTGCGTTGCCATGAAGGTACGACATACTTTCGCCGGTACTGATTAACGTATGGAGCAGGAGTTTGGGGCACAAGAATCAAACTTCAAAGGCAAGGGAACATGCGTTAAAACCGATAAGAATTTGTGTAGCCTTTAGAGACGGGAAGACAGCAAATTGGATCAAAGAAGCGGAAAGGGAATCTGATATTCGAGTCTCTTATTAGGAGGAGGAAAATCGCTCAAGGCTGGGCAGGTTATGTGTAGGGCAGGTAACCCGCGTTCAGTTAGAGTGATGAAATCGAAACGATGAACTGAGATTCGCCGTTCGTGACAGGATTACGTTACGTCCGGCGATGACATTGGAAAGTTTGCGGACGCATCGAACGGAATGAGCTAGTGCAGGACAGGACAAATCAAAGACCATTGGGCGAGGTCTTTGTTCTGCTGCGTACATGAACATTGGCGGCTTTTCTGCTGCTGCCACTGCTGCTGATGATTAAGCATAAAAAAGAGAGCTTTTCATAGGAGTCCAGTTTGCGTAAACATCTTCGCACACTCTACGTATATAAGACACCTCAAGCATTCACTGTTCGCGCACTGTTTGTTATTTTCCGGTTGTAGTAAATGTGGTTGTACACATTTTAAAGGGATGCATTATATAGTTGTATGTTTGTTCAGCTGAAGAGGCCAGGAAAAACAATGAAATCGAGGCTTATTTATGGAAGCGTGACTTGGTCAATCACCTAGACACAGAAGGCCATCGCGGCGCAGAAAGACATTGCAGTGAGGTATTTAAGGGAAATTGAGGGGCTAGACTGGCGAAAACGGCTGCCCTTTCAGTCATGCTTCGACGCAGCACGGAGTAATAAATTATATTAGTATTATTATATTATTTATTAATTATTATTTGATTTGCATACACAGGTACCAGGAGAGGAAAGAGTAGGGAGAGAGCAAGCTGGCAACTGCCACCTGGAGGGGCACAACGCTTACTCACTCTTTCAAGAGGAGGGAAGAAACAGAGGAAACAAAGATTAGAGGGCAGAAACAGGCAAGAAGATGAAGAAGAGAGAAAAAAAGTGACAAAAACTAATCAATGCAACTAAACAAGAGAACTCGTTCGCACGTACTGTAGTAGCGCGCATCGGTTTCACAAGGATAACTTGGAGCGTGAGCAGCGGTTTTGGAAATGGAATAAATGTTCGCACTGTAATTTTAATTTTTCTAAGTTCACAAAATTGACTAGAATCTTTCCAACTGAATGACTCCAATTTTTGTTTTAACCTTAACTGAACACCGAAAAATGAAATGCTGACGTTCGCGTCTGCCCCTTACCACAAGAGAAATAAGGAAATAAGAAAAACAAAACGATTTTTGCTTTATCAGATGGCGTGATAATCTGAGTTCAAGAAACAAGCGAAGGTGCTACCTTACGTGTGGACAGTTTGCGTGAGTAAAGCAATCAAGGAGAGAACGAATCGCACTGGACTTTACAGCTACGAACATCTGTTTTCTGCACAAATCCACGCGTGCTGTTGTTCTCTTACCGGCTGGCAGGATTGCGCTATTGAAATGCTCATCACCCATACAAGCACCTTTAAAAATGTTATTATGCGCAATACATTCAAGGAAAAAGCAACATCATAATGGCTTGGAGTAACCACAAATGCTACTGTTTTCTAGCATGAATTAGGTGCACTTGAGTGTATTTTTGAGTGCACCGGTACATGCACACCAGTAGTGCTGCTAACCTCTGCATTTTAACTGTGAAAAATGCACGCATTGATTGCGCTGGACAGTCGAAAAGGACTCGTACAACAAAACAAGACCCCATTCACCCAAGAATGTTGTGAATGCGAACGTGAGGATATCATTACAAAACATATGAATTGGTATAAGGAAGTTAAAATAGGCCTAACAATAAAACATGACGATTACTTTACGAGAACGTAATTATCTCGTTCTGCGGGGGGACCCTATAAATGATAATTCATATCCTTCAGCGGCCAGTTTTGGGAGGTTTCAGGTGCAGCGTATAGACATAACAACTTAGTATTTGATAGTTAATTAAACTTTTTTTTTGTAGCGCCGGAATTAGCAGTGTGGAAGTGTTCATACTTTCCAGATTCACGCGTATATAGAAAATATTGTCTAAACAACCTTGTTTGATCCCGAAATCGCAGCTCAAATAGGGAAGCGCGTTTTAGTGGTTAGAG
Source organism: Rhipicephalus microplus (assembly GCF_013339725.1). NCBI lineage: Eukaryota > Metazoa > Arthropoda > Arachnida > Ixodida > Ixodidae > Rhipicephalus > Rhipicephalus microplus. The sequence goes on from NC_051170.1 coordinate 67,861,283, forward strand.
TTATGGTCAAAGCATTCGCCTGGAGTGAAAATGCTGGAGTACGAACAAACACAGGACTACACCTCTAGTAATTTTTAGCTGGAATGAAAATTAGATAGCAGTAACTTACACCCGCTGAACCAGCAGAGGTTCCGGATTACGGCGCATCGAGGTGCACTTATTACTGGGAAGTTGTTAGGAATAAGTAAAAATAAAATAAAAACAAAACAAAGATAATCATGAGCCTGCTTGCAGCTCGGTGCTCCGAAATGTTGCACAATATTTCACAACACTTGGTCCCGTTATTCAGTTAAGGTTTCCTGAGAGCAAAGTCCCTGACAGCGTTAGCAATTATTGCGCTACTATAGCTATCTATTTAGCTACTTGGGCCCTGTATTTTGCGGCAGCCGTGAAAATACGCAATTTTAGCACAACAGTAATCAATTTTTGCGGAGCGTCGTAATAAAGCGTTTCACAATGGATTATGACGACAACGCGATGAACGAAAAAATAGGGGACACAATATGAGCACAAATTTGCTACAATCTAAAAATTTGGCAAAAAATTTAAAAATAACGCGTGAAATATGAGGGTTCTTGCAGAGCACGCGCAAATAAAATGAAACAGCAAGACACGGTCACCCTTGTCGCCCCTACTGATTTATTTTTCTCTGGTCAGCTTTACATGACAGAAGAGAAAAAACCCTTATTAATTCTCTAAACACTAAAATACGCCATTAATTTTGCCCTCGGCAATAATAGTGTAAATGAAAAAAAAAAACTTTGGTAGTCATCGAAAACAACTCAATCAAAGCTAACTGCCAGAATTTTCTAGAAATACATATCAGTCTCAGTTATAAGCTGGCAAAAAGTTCAAAGCTCACTCAGACCCTCTCATGAAACATACCTCCCCTGAGGGCTCACTCGTACTCACCAATGTTTTCCTCAACCAGACCCACTCGGACTCAGATTAACTGAAAATTTTCTCCATTCGACTCAACCGGACTTAAACTCACCTAAACGCGTTTTTCACTTGGACTCACTCCAACTCACGGCTCTATCCGAGTCTGAGTTATTCGGAATCATGAATCTGTTAGTGGATTGTTGGCTCCATGGAATAACTTCACGGCGCCTGAATTACGAGGACAGACGAAAAAAACAGAGGACACTATGAGCGCTGGACTTGAAACCGAATTGATTACGAAGAAAAATTGGAAAGGTAAGCCGGAATAAATGATGCACATGCACGCACAGTTGCTCAGATGGCTCACAAAAGACCACGAAAAAAAAAAAAAACCTGGGCTTTAATCGCATTTGCTGTTTTGTTGCGTACATTTATTTATTTTTATTGGCAGCCTTTGATGTCAGTTTGCATATCGACGGCCACATTGCTTATTTGTTGAGCCGACATATCAGTGATTACGCATTCAAGACGTGCTCATTTGCCAATGGTGTTTTTTTTTTGAAAATTCACGCATCTTCACGAAGCCAGTCATGACGAGTGGGTGAAGCTCTGGTTATCGAATCTGTGAGTAACTGTACGTTATGCGAGCGTTGCCCAAGATAGTGTTAATGGAGTTACATAAAGTCAATAATAATAATAATAATAATGATAATAATAATAATAATAATAATAATAATAATAATAATAATAATAATAATAATAATAATAATAATAATAATAATAATAATAATAATAATAATAATAATAATAATAATAATAATAATAATAATAATAATAATAATAATGAGAACTAACAGACAAGGAGGCCAAGTGAATACTATAGGAATGATATAGCAAAGAATTGTGATGTAAGCGTGAAGAAATAAAACTGCACGAAAAGTTAACTTGCCACCAGCAGGCGTCGGACCTGTGATCTTCGAATAACGCGTCCTATGTTCTACCATTCAGTTACGGTGGCGGTCATTGCCCTTTGCACTTCAGAGGGTGGATATGTGCATTTAAACGTTCATTCCAACGTTTAAATGTCAAACATAAGTGCGATACCTTCAATGCAGAAGTTTTTTCAGCTCGACCGTCGCAGAGACTTCCGCTATTTTCGCTGTGCTTGGTCAGCTGAAGAATGGTCACACTGGTAGAGCGCAGAAAGTGAAGCAAGAAACGATCAACGCAAATGATAGAAGAGAGATTGTGCTGTACCTTTCTATCCTTGTTTCACTGTACTAGTTTTAGAATGACGTGAAAATTTGTCAAGTCCTTTAACACTTGAAGAATGAATTTGAGCTGCAAGCTGTCATACTGCATTGCCACTATTCAACAACTATTTTGAGTGACTCTAACTGAGTCCTTTGGCGATTGACTGACATGAACTATGGGAATTACTAGAAGACGAATCGAAGTAACGCTCTGTTGTGTACCCTCGTGCGTTGGTGTGACGGACAATGAAAGAGAAAATGTTCGAGGCTGCTACTTGAGCACTTTCAAGGCAGGTGACAGTAAATCAACAGTTCTCTAAATAAACAAATAGTTCCCACTATAGGTTGATACGTAAGCCACCTCAACAGCGGTATGTCTTGGCGGCCAAGTTTACCAGGATAACCACGCCGATACAAACATAACTACCCACTCAACAGAGTGATCAGTGACCAAATAATTCCTCTTCTTGGTAGTTGCTGCGGTGTTATTTTTTATGCATGTAGTAAATTTGCGCAAGATTTTGAAAAGTACCTTGGGACGGCGCTCTTGTACATAGAGAATAACAAACCATTTCGAGAAGAAAGCGAAGGCTATGCAGTGCACGACACAACGAAAAATGATGGGCGTAAGATTGATAAATACCAAGATAGCAGGGAGGATTCGATAGCAAACACGAATAGCTGATATTCGATTTGGCACAAGGAAATTAGGTTGAATTAGGATGAGCTTTGAAAGCGACGTAATGCAAAGGACAGATAAATGGTAAGTTACAGTGACCGAATGAGTCACGAGAGAAGAAGCTCAAAGTTTAAGGCACAGAATTTTAGGTGAAGTGATGAAATTGCGAAATTAGTCATAAAAAAGAAGCAGAGCGCGTAATAAATGTTAAACTGGAGGTCCGAGGGGGCGGCCTTAGTCCGGCAAAGCAAAAAGAGACTAGCGGCTGCTGCTGCTGCTGATAAAAACGATAATGCGGACGATGTGTTTTGATAAGTTTAATCACTAACATAATATACATTGACATCGATATATTGTAACACGAAATTCATCAACAACCAAGCTTCTGCATGACGCATACAAAATTGTCCTTGAAACACTGTGTCCTTGAGGCGAATGAAAATAGAAGTCGAAATGAATGAATGTAAAAAAAGCTTGGTCATTGCGATACTCACTCGCTATCGCCTTAGAGGTCGAAAGAAGCGCGAACTCTGATTAAAAAGATGAAAGCGCCGATACGGTGCATCAGCCGCGAATAAATCGGACGTCTGGGCGTACTATATAGCGGACTTGCGCCAGCTTATTCACAAAGAGCAGTAGCCACTCTGCTTCAAGAAGTCTCTTCAGTCTTATCGCGAATTGTTTGACACTAAAGCGAATCAAACCGAGCCGTGATTTGAATAGATGGAAAGAAGGATGATGGGAACGGAAAGCGCGTACGCGTGGTTGCACAACGTAAAGCCGCAGTGCGAGCTTCCAACAGCATGCATGCTAATGTTCTGAGAAACGCGTGACCTTTTGGATTCGCGTTTCATCAATCTTCTTTTCAACTTGCCGGAGGGATGGTAACAGCTCTCGTAATGGTAGACCGGAGTCTCTGTGTTGCTTTTCTAGATATGAGCCGGCGTGTTGGGCCTATAATGGACCGCGTGGCCTTGACGACAAGCAGCATGCTTCTCAATGACCCTGTGTTCACTTCAGTCTTATCATCGTATTTCTACATTGTGTCCAAGATGGAGTAAATGAATGGAAGTGTTCCGGCTTCAAGTGTGAGCTATACAGAGAACTCTTAAGTTTCGCACAAACTGCCAGAAAGCCTCCTGCGTTGGCAAACACCTTGTTGCGAAGAAGAGTATAAGTAGGGCAGGCTTAATAATTAACAATATAAATAAATCATTTTACTTTGAGAAAAGCAATAATAAGCGTGAAAGGTCTGCCAAATAGTGAAGTAACATTCACGATATCACTCAGTTTTCTCTACACCCGACTTACTCGCCTAGATCCGCGTGTTCAACTTACTATATATATATCCCGCCAAGCCTACCCCGATCTCAGATGACGGTTCACTGCCGAATGTGGCTTTCGCTGTGACTGTGCTGGGCGTTCTGTTCAGGCCTGGCGTTTTTAAAGACGATAGTCTTTCGTGAAAAACTTCGACGCAAAAAGTTTGGTCTCTCTGTCTGTTTGTCTGCTCCTAATGGTACTTCAAACAGCACCAAAGTGACCAAAAGATACTCCAAATGGTCGACCCCACCTGCACCGCCCACCAATTTTGCTCAAGGTTCAGCGTTCATACTTGTGCGATTGCCAATAAAAAGCAGTTATTGCGCATATCTGAGGCACGATAACAACACGTCAATATTATGTATGTGTATTGTTTACTAGAAAAGGCATGCATAAGTAATTCTAAGGATCGTAGCCCTTATAGCGGTGTGCTGACCATGCTGTAACACTTGCACGAAAAGGCAAGCGTTTCCAACGCTTAGCTAAGACGACACGGTGGTGACACATACCCGTCGCCTTACGTTCTACACCTTATTACCTCTGACAGAGGCGCGCACGCCCGTATCAGAGCCGCACGCTTCGTTTTTCAAGATAACTGCCAAGTAGCGCTCAAGTCTCACGTGTGTCGCGACTTGATGCGCTCGTTCGCCTCCGCTGCACGCTGGAGACACTCTAACGCAGCGTGCCCAGAATACCATTCGCCGATTCTCTTGCGCAGAATATCAAATAAACGTTTTCTTCATACTCTACATACGCAAGACTTTTGTCTTTCGACGATATTTGCAGTGTAACATGCAGATACGGGGCCATATTGTTTTAAAGATGACAGTCTTTCTTGGAGACTTTCGACGCAAAAATTTTAATCTGTCTGTCTGTCTGTCTGTCTGTCTGTCTGTCCGTCCGTCATTTGTGTTTAGAAAAAGTTTATTCTATCATGGAACGCAACAAACATATGGAACGAGCATTTGTACAACAAGCACAATAACAAACAAATGACAAAGCACAATTTGTCTGTATTCCGCCCTTAATGATACCTTAAGCGGCATCAAACGATACTTCAAACGGCCGTCCCCATCCGAAGCGCCCAGCAATATATCTCAAGATTTAGCGTTCATGCTTGTGTGATTGTCAATTAAAAAGCAATTATTGTGCAGATATGAGGCACCGTGACACCGTCAGTATTTTGTATGTGTGTATTTTTACTAGAAAAGGTATACGTAAGTAAATATAAGGACCGTAGCGTTTATCACGCTGCGCAGATGATGCAACGCTTGCACAAAAAGGAAAGTGTTCCTAACGCTTTGCTAAGACATGTGCACGGTGGCGGCACCTACCCGTCGCCTTGCGTTCTACACCTTATCGCTTCTGAGACAGACGCGCATGCCGCACGCTTCGTTTTCCAAGATAACTGCCAGATAGCGCTCATGTCTCACGTGTGACGAGACATGATGCGCTCGTTCGCCTCCGCTGCATGCTCGATGCACTCTGATTGATTTGTGGGGTTTAACGTTCTAAAACCACGATATGATTATGAGAGACGCCGTAGTGGAGGGCTCCGGAAATTTCGACCACGTGGGGTTCTTTAACGTGCACCCAAATCTGAGCACATGGGCCTACAATATTTCCACCTCCATCGGAAGTGCAGCCGTCACAGCCGGGATTCGATCGCGCGACCTGCGGGTCAGCAGCCTAAGCCACTAGACCACCGTGGCGGGGCTGCTCGATGCACTCTAAGGCAGCGCCTCCAGAATGCCATCCGCCAATTCTCTTGCGCAGAACATCAAATAAACGTTTTTTTAGATGCGGAGCATCTTATACTCGCGCCTTGTAGTGCGCCGTCCGCGCCGTCCGCACCGCTTCTCGAACATTCGACAGCTGACGCGCGCGCATGCGCCGTCGCGCCGTCGCCCACTCTTCCACCATCTGTGCATCCCTTCCTCCTCTACACACCGCGCGCGCTTCACTCCTCCACCATCTGTGCACCCTTCCTCCTCTACACACCGCGTTCGACATCTACAATTCTCCTGATTCTCCAGTGGACGCGCATGTGGCGTCGCGCTTCGAGAACATTCAACAGCTGACAGTGCATGCGCCGTCGTGCTGTATATATACTCAAGGTCGGCGCTCGCTCGCTCAGTTGCCGCTCGTCGGTTGGTTTGTACGGCGCGTCGACGTCCAAGGTCGCGGTGAAATGAATTCCAACAAATCCACAAACACAATGATCGATGTCCCTTCGACCAGCGCCGCCCTTTCGCATACGTGTGTACGTGTTCACTCATTTAACACCCCCTCCTACAACCACGTTAACCAATTTAGCCATCGACCCAAGTAAGTCGCAATTTGACACCCCATTTCACAACCACGTTAACCAATTTAGCCATCGACCCAAGTAAGTCGCACTTTAACACCCCGTTAACCAATTATATGGTCCGCATCCTCCTCAGTGTTCCCCCGAGGGAAGCTGCGGGCAATTTCTTTCACTCTCTCCAGACATAAGACTATCGTCTTTCGACGACATTTGCAGTGTAACATGCAGATACAGGGCCAATTTCTTTATGCGTACTGTTGCCTTCTTAGTTTTCAGTGGACGAATGGTGAGGAGTGCTATTTAGCCGATGTCTCTGGTACACATCCGTTTATGATGATAATAATTTTCTGACGAGACGCCCACACAAATTACAGCTAACTTGAGCAGCTTTGCTGTTAGAAAACAATTGGCAGCATATCCACGGAGTGAATGATGAAGAGTGGGGCGAAGCATTCGTCCGTCCATTCGTTCTTGTTTTCGTCCGGCCATGCGTCCGTCTGTGTGACCGTCCATGCGTCCATCCGCCCGTCCGTGCGTGCGTCTGCTCGTGCGTCCGTCCCTGCGTTAGTCCATGCAGCCGCCCCTGAGTCCGTTCATGCGTCCATCCATGCATCTGTCTGTGTGTCCGTTTGTCCATCTATTCAACACTCCAAGTACCACCATCTCGCATCTTTTCATCATATATTCCCCATATAGAAGCACCGTCATCCAGCGGACATTCCAAGAACTAAATGAAAGGTGGCACACTCACACTTTTTTACGGCTTGCTTCGGGTCTTCTTCCCACCTTTAACCACCTCGAATTCATGGTATATACTACTTCACTGACACTGCGGCCCAACGCTCGCTAAACATTTCTAAAACTAAGGAGGTTACCCCCAGCGAGTATAACGTAGCAACTCTTTCTTGTCAGATAGTGCTCAGTGTACATGCCAATGGCTGCTAATGGGGATCGCAGCGTGCGCGTTAACTAATAGCCGAATGCTCCTGTCTTTCATTCCCCATTAGCAGCCATTGGCATGTACATTGAGCGCTATTTTTTTATTGTTCAACAACGCACAGAAGAAATCTCTCGCCGGCACCACCTTGGAGGTGAAAATGTTATACTTGTTACACACTACAACGGCTACGAGGGACGAACGAGTGCAGCTTCGCCCCTGCCCCAAAAATTTTAGCCTTGAGCTTAAAGGGCCGCTCACCATGCTTGACAATTTCGAGCTAAGAAGTGCAATGCGTAGATAAGGCGTTCACGATCACGTCTGCGAAATTGCGCAATGTTACGTGCCGCGGAAATGGGTGAAATTTCACGTTGAACGCTGCTACCCGTTCCTTTTGCGGGCGCGCGCCTAAAGAACGAGGTCATGACGTGCGCGTATGAATGACAATACGCACACGGCAATGCAGTGACGTCGGTCCTCTATGTAGACGACTATGCTCGGACGTTGTCAACAGTTGCACGTGACATGGCGACAATTATTTAAGACAACTTGCGTAGCTTCTGTATTTGTTGCTTAAAGAGATTAATAAATTTCTAGATAAACAATGAGATGCATTAAGGGAATGTGAGAGCTCTTTTTTCATCCCCCCTCTCGTAGATCGGAACGAGATGTGGGGCTAAGTTATTTGCCGGTGTTTCACGTGTGCATTTGGATCCCCGCTGTCAGCGCATTCAGCAGACGACAGCCGTGGAACCCTCCTAGGCGTTCGCGCACTCATTGTGCTCATCTATTCTAGCGCGTCTAAGCCAGTGTTTCAAACCATCCCGCTGAAACAGGCAGTAAACTTCAAAACAACGCTATTCAAAAACAAAACAAAACAAAAAGGCTGCTCGCGTGCACGGGAATCGGGATTGTTCGGCCACGTAATGCACACGTGACCTCTTGGTCAGATGTCGCAGAAGGCAGAGATTTGGCTTGCGTAGGCTATTTGGAGGAGCGGCAAGGGTTTCGAGTTCGCCTCCTCTCATTCTCGTTTCGCGCCACTTCAGAAAAAAAAATCAGCTTTCTCAGCTTATAATGAACCGATTCAAAAAAATTTTGTGGCAAAATGCTCCTCATCGGCCCCCCAACAACATTAATGGTCTAACTATTATTTGGCATGGGGTCTGGTGAGTGGCCCTTTAACAGTAGCATCGTCGCTATGAGAGTAGCATGAACCACAATGACTGCGATTTCGTCTCATGGTTACTGTTTCTCGTGTGCAGGCATATTTATTGTGATTCTACAAGAACACAAAAAACAACATAGCAGAGCAGTATTTAGTCACAGGAAATAAAAGCAGAGATCACTCTGTAACTTTGTTCTGTTTTATACCTTAAATGCCTTCCTTTAACCACTTTGAACTTTCAAACTATGATGATTAGTGCGTTAAAGTCAGTAGAAAACAAGGGCAAGATCAACTGTTTCTTTTTTTTCTTCTGTAGCATCTGACTGGGCAAGAGGGACGTGGGAGGATAAGGAAAAGACGAACAAAAACCAAGACGCAGTTCCCATTTGCGAACTTTCCGTTCCTCAAGTAAACAACTGGGGACTGCACTGCCGGCAACGTTCGACGTTGGGCACCACTTAGAAAGAAGGAGTTTCATTCGGAGCCGATTGCACACGTTGTGTTCCGAAAACTTCAGCAAGCTTGAAAGGAAGCGCAGTTTCTGGGGATGCCCGTTTCTTCAATCTCCTTGGTTTTATTCAAAGGCAGTGAGCATGCCCCCTGCCTTCTGCTATGCTGACCCTTGATCGAGAAAGTGGTCACGTTGTATTGGGAAGAAAATAGTTTTTGCGATTTGAAAGCTGGTTGACGCGAAAAATCAAATATTAAAAAAACAACAACCCGGGAGCCGTTGCTGAATTCTTGACTGGGGTGGACACGTGGGCTGTGCGTTCGACGGTGGGATACGGCCGCATAAATAAAAAAAACCACCTTCGTCAAATACATATAATGCAAAGCACGTAAGAATGATTAACCTGATCACGACTTACACAATGTACTTACAAGATGCCTATCGTCGCAGTGATTTATAGCTTTTCGCGGGGAAATTGCCAAGAGCGTAGCATGTAAATATTGCGCCTTTCATGAGACAATTTGAATACTTTCTGCGCCACTGCTAATCCCTCAAACTTTACTAATGCGCTCTAGAAACTAAACTTCTCCACTTTTGATAGATATCAGAAAACAACATCGCGAGGCGTTGGTCTACGCTTTCACACGTGCACAAGGCCACAGTGGCCTTGTTGTGCTTTGAGAAGTTGATTGGTATTCACAATCGGTTATGAACTAGGCACACGTGTTCGTGTTCTTTGTGTCCTCACTAAGACTTGCTCATTTAATTATTTTGATGCTACTATTTTTTCCTCTCGCTCTCATCTGTCATTGCCCCTTTTCTTTTCGTCCCATGTGTGGCAGTCAACGAAACATGTGCTTGGTCAACTAGTCTCCCTTTTTCCTTTGTTTCTCTACTGGGAAGGTACGCTCTTGATATATCTTTCAGGGTTGCTGTTGGTGGTTGTTTCGTGCCATATTGGCTACTTTAGGACCTCGCCTGGCTATGAAAATTTTAGGTTTGCGTTATCGCTATTTTCGGCTGTCACACACAGGTCCCTTTAATTAGGGAGACGATCGCCGGGCTAATTCCAAGGGCCAAAGTATCGGCCCCCTGAACCGCACCACGAAAGCGTGGACAATTTAGAAGTGGTCCTTATTGGCGTGCCAGCAGACGCCGGCTGTGGCCCAAAGAACAAGTCAGAGCCGAGAGTTGATAAACAAACAAAATTATATTCTCAATAATTGCAGATCGAAAACAATACACGAGTATGCACACTCCACAATAGTTGAGTACAATATGTCACCAATCAACCAACGTACTACACAGTACAATCAGCCACACTCAAAACAACGGACACAGACAACAATTCACACTACGATGCAGCCGCATGCATTTAACAACCAAGACACTTAAAGACTAAAGAGATAGAAAACCTATTCAGTCCAAAGTCCTTGGAACAAAAGTCTGAATGATACTCTTCCGAGAATCACTCACTCAAAGTCCAGCGTTGTTGTCGTTCCGCTGCCCCCTGAAGTTTCTCTTCCAGGAAACCTCGCGTCTTCAATTGGCCACTTTTCAAGTTTCAACTTCTTCGCCGGAAACACGTCGGCTTCACACACGCAGCTGCTGCCACGCGTCTTCACTCGATAGCGGTAAACACACGCTCTTGCCTGTAGCTCGAGCCTTCACCCCTCAGGTGGAAATCCTCTTCTTCTCCTGCTTTGTCGCTACGGACAAAACCTCTGCCGACTACATGGCGGAATCCCTACGCGCTCTGGCGCTAACTTCCATCTTCTCCTAATCTCTCGTCTCGGTTGCTCGGTTAAATACCTTCCGCGCGACATTCCAGAAGGTTCTCGTCATTTCGTCGGCGCGATACGCAGCGAAGGCTGGGGAGAGGCGCGAGACTGTACGAGGGCCGTCACCGACCGATGACTCAACCCGGCAGAACACGCCCCTTTCCTTCTAGAACTTTCCAGTGCTTGCCCGGCCGCCGCTGTGGGGTGAGGAGGTTCATCAGCGAAGCCACGCTTCCGAGAGGAGAGCGTCGCGTGCCCGGGGAGCCTTTAGATGTTTGTTTTCTTCTTTTTTTTTCCGTTGACCTCGCGGCGTCACTCCGGCGCGTTATCGCAAGAATTTGGCGGCGCGCCCATTTTGAGCGCTCGTTCTGTGACATCGGCTACATTGAACTGTTTTTCCGCGTATAGTTGCAACGGATGAGACATGACATCAGTCAGAACACCAGTTTTTTCTGACTCTTCGTCTTCATTATCTTCCTTTGCCCCATTCACCCGTGACGCTATGATGACTGGGAGACGTGGCCTGGCCAAGGAGGAATAAAGAGAAATTGCTGGAGTGGAAGCTCCCGCAATGCCTTGCCAGCAGAAGTGAAGCCACCTTTTGCCACTGCCAAGATTGCGGAAACATGTTTTTTAGATGCGGAGCATCTTATACTCGCGCCTTGTAGTGCGCCGTCCGCACCGCTTCTCGAACATTCGACAGCTGACGCGCGCGCATGCGCCGTCGCGCCGTCGCCCACTCTTCCACCATCTGTGCATCCCTTCCTCCTCTACACACCGCGCGCGCTTCACTCCTCCACCTTCTGTGCACCCTTCCTCCTCTACACACCGCGTTCGACATCTACAATTCTCCTGATTCTCCAGTGGACGCGCATGTGGCGTCGCGCTTCGAGAACATTCAACAGCTGACAGTGCATGCACCGTCGTGCTGTATAATATACTCAAGGTCGGCGCTCGCTCGCTCAGTTGCCGCTCGTCGGTTGGTTTGTACGGCGCGTCGACGTCCAAGGTCGCGGTGAAATGAATTCCAACGAATCCACAAACACAATGATCGACGTCCCTTCGACCAGCGCCGCCCTTTCGCATACGTGTGTACGTGTTCACTCCTTTAACACCCCCTCCTACAACCACGTTAACCAATTTAGCCATCGACCCAAGTAAGTCGCAATTTAACACCCCATTTCACAACCACGTTAACCAATTTAGCCATCGACCCAAGTAAGTCGCACTTTAACACCCCGTTAACCAATTATATGGTCCGCATCCTCCTCAGTGTTCCCCCGAGGGAAGCTGCGGGCAATTTTTTCTGAGAGTGCCCCCTTAAAGATCAAGTGGCTTTGATATTTTATGTAAATGCTACGTTAGTTCTACATTAAAAGATAGTTGTTCCCGGCGAAATAACACGCAGCAACGAGTATGGATAACTGAATCTTCAAAGAACTTTGCCTCCAATTAGAGACTCACTAAGGAAAACTAGTAAATGTAAGACGCACTTGGAGCACTATGTGACCCGAAAAAGTTCCCACGTTAAACCCGTTGGGCGTGCGAGGGAAACGCTTTGTTTTTAATCGCTGAACGGCGATACTTTGTCATTCTCCTAGTAAGATGGCCGCCACAACCGCCATCTTGCCAGAGGAACGGCTTCACTTCTGCGCAATCATTTCCACTCCAGCAATTTTTTCAATCCTCCTTGGGTCTGGTTCATACGCCATGTTTATTCGAAAGCACTTCTTCCTCATCTACTTCTTCAACTATCCCTGCCTTCTTACGTCACATAGTAGCACTGTTTTCATTATTTGCATATGAAAACTTGAGCAAACTTGAGGATAACTTTTCAACCATTTCTATCACGTCAGCCGATGCTTGAGCTCCCTCTCCACAGCAGCTGGCTGGTGCGCATCGAGGCACCTTCCCGCAAGGTATGGCCTGACTGCGTGTGGACGGATGGTGACCTAGTGGCGTATTTTAGGAAATGCGTAGCTGAAGGCTGAAAGCGCTCAGCACGTGCTCTTTCGTAAAATTCACGAAAACAATAAGTATAAAATTGAAGCTCCGATGAAGTCATGGTAAATATTCTAATCAATCGTGGTTTCCGGCTTCAGGAAAACACTTTCAACAAGTGTAATCCCACTGGCCTATCAGTTTGAATGTCCTAAAGTTGCGGTCTCCGGCAAGAACTCGATCCTGTAAAAACTACACAAATACAGCTGTACTAAATTTGCATTAAGTGCATATTTACTGCGCAGCACGCCCCGCCACGGTGGTCTAGTGGCTAAGGTACTCGGCTGCTGACCCGCAGGTCGCGGGATCAAATCCCGGCTGTGGCGGCTGCATTTCCGATGGAGGCGGAAATGTTGTAGGCCCGTGTACTCAGATTTGGGTGCACGTTAAAGAACCCCAGGTGGTCAAAATTTCCGGAGCCCTCCACTACGGCGTCTCTCATAATCAAATAGTGGTTTTGGGACGTTAAACTCCACAAATCAATCAATTACTGCGCAGCATCGTGGGAAATGTGGTTTATGAAACTAAACGTCACAAAATGCAAAGTTGGTTGTGCAACATTTACGATACAACCCAGACGTGTGGCTGGTATGACAGACCACAGTTTAGTTATTGACGCGAAAGTCTTAGATACCTCATCCAGCTCATAAATTCACCGTCAGAGCCGATGGCGCCACGATGCGAGTAAATGTACATCCCGTGATGACGGTGCAATGTGACGTCATTACCACGTCACAGATTGCTGAAATTTGTGATGTCATTATGACGTCCTCCAATGACATCTTAAATTTGTCAAATGTGGGTTAATCACGGAGGCTGTAATAAAACGACGGTAGGTGCAGAAATATCTAAAAAGGGGTTGCTGGATGTCCATTACATCGACGGGGATGAAAAAAATGACCTTCTCCTTCCAGTCGTCTTTAATGAATACATGAGGGACTCTGTGAATTATTACCCGTTCTAATCACCATATGCCTGCTGACTGTCGATGACATTATTGTTGACGTAAATTTTGCTAAATTTAATAATGACACCGGGAACATTGACTCTGATTTATAACCATAATTTAGGATAATTTGATTTGCATTATGGCTGATGCGGTGGCTGCATTTTCGATGGAGGCAAAACGCTGTAGGCCCGTGTATTCAGATTTGGGTGCACGTTAAAGAACCCCAAGTGGTCAAGATTTCCGGAGGTACCACTTCGGTGTATCTCATCATAATGTGGTGATTTTAGGACGTTAAACGCATCGTATCAATCATAAATCAAGACATGCGTTATGATTGAATAACAAACTGCTTTCCAACCAAACGAAGCGTCATTGCATGTGCTTTTCCTGAGTCAATAAACTATTGAACAAAAAAGCTGCACATTTATATATCTTAAGCCTGTACAAGTTGACGTCAGACAGAAAGTGTTTTTTTTTTAATGGAAGTAGACAGAAATATCATCAAGCAGCCATGATCTGTTTAAAACGCTGCCATAGAAAATAAGAGCCCAGTTTCCGTTCATCATACGCCATGTACTTATGAAAATGAGAGAAAGAGAGAGAGTTGTAGTGCCAATTTGCAGAAAATGGCCATAGCGACATCAACGACACGTGGAAGACAGCTTATATGCGCCGTTTCGAAACATACGCTCAACTAAATCATAGTTATCTCGAAGATCGTTGGAACAAAATAAGATTCAATGCAAGTTATGATGCGCAATTGCGGAAAAGTACCATATTCCGGTGTTCTCTTTATATTATAAAAGGATAAAAAAAGCTTGACTGAGATATAGTTTGTGATGATGCTATTACACTTGTACATCAGAAAAAAAAAACTAACAGCCACGTGTCTAATATTCGCTTCCTGCACGTACTTGCACATACCGACTGCTGTGTATATGAACGTCTTTCTTTTGGTGCGAACACTGCATGACCCTCTGCTTGCTCTTCTAAGTATTTTCGGTCGAACACACATTTTTGGTTCCTCCGAATATTCGACAAAAAAAAAACTCGTAAAAATATGCACGACATTAATGGTTGTAGTTCAAACCTATATTGCATACGTATGTTGCCGGCTTATAAGTTCAAATAAAGAACAACTGTTAGTAAAAATAAAGAAATAAATTGAATATGTATTTAATAAAAGAGCAGACGTCTTTCTTTTGAGCAGCATACAGTCGCTGTATATATGCTGCCTTTAGGTAGCAGAGTTGTGCGCAAGTCTGGCAACTACGGCTATGTGGCGAATTGTCACTCATCGTCTGCAAGCGACATGTCTGTTTCTGCAAGTGACATATGTCACCGATAGACATGTATTGCTTCTCGAAAACCAATTGTTGCTGGACGAAGCTGTTGCTGCTTGGCTAAGTAGGTCTGTCTGCATTTATCGTTATTTTTGTTTATATTACGGCTCAGCACTCCTCAAGACGTCGGACGACTCGAAAAAGTACCTGCCGTATCGGCGACCGACGGGTGCTGCGCAGCCCGCCGCGTCGAAAGGTGCTAGAAGAACCATAACAAGCATCAGTGAGAGCGGCGCCATGACCCCCCAAGGTGTGACACCAGGTCAGAAGCACCAGTTGGTTTGCGCAAGCATGCCTGACTGCAAGCGGCAACACAGTGTTGAATCAGAGTACGAATAAAATGTCATAGGGGACCAATACGTGGCGAACCTCACAGATGTAGACATGGACGACGGTGGTTTCCGCCTTGTGCGACATCGCAAAGACAGGACGGTGGGCATTCCTGTGTTAATTGCTCCAACATCCGAAGGAGCTAACTTGAGGAAAATGAATTCTATTGACCTATACTCGGAAATTGAAACGATTATCGATGGAGCCCCCGTTAAGAGACATTTCAAAGCACAGGGAGCCCTGCTCTTGGATGTAGAGACGGAACAATATATACTTCTAGAGACCAATACGGTCTGTGGCCTTGCCGTATCTGCCCGTGTACTACACAGCTACATGAAAAATACATGCATTTTAAAAGGAGTCCCAAGATGGTACTCGGAGGAAGAGCTGTTAACCTACATGAGACCTCAGGGAGTATACCACGCAAGAAGATTCATACGACGGGTCCAAACCTCATCCTCCGAGTGGGAATCAAGGCGCACTCACTGTGTGGTTCTCACATTTGCTCCAAATTCGGAACGTCCAGAGAAGATCAACCTTGGCTTCACCAGACACGAGCTGGTAGACTACGTGGAGACGCCGCAACGCTGTTTTAAATGTCAGCGTTTTGGACATGTTGCTAAGCACTGTCGTGGGAAACAGAGGTGTTAGCGCTGTGGGGGGCCGTATGGCTTTAAGACGTGTACAAGTAAAGAAAAACTTGTGTGTGCAAACTGTGGCAGTGACCGCCCAACTAGCTACGGCCGATGTCCAGCACGAACAGCTGCGCAGCGAAGAAATAAGACGTTTGTCCTCGGCCCGAAGACTGTGAAAGAACCATCACTCACAAAGAAGACGTCCGTCGCGCCACAACACGGTGGTTTGGACAATGAGTACGCAGGAAATTTTCCGCGCCTCAATCCGACAAGAGCTGGTACTGAGTCAACGCAAGTGGTCAACGCTGGTGAGAAATGTATCACGAAAGAGTCCGCCAAGCGCACCTACGCTGATGCACTCAGCCCACCTCAACTACCACCTGGAAGCAAACAGCAAGAAAACCTCGAGCACGTTATTCGCGCTCTGTTCACCGCACTACGTTCACACGTCGCTAAGATGCCTGGGAGACGAGCCGGCCCGTCTCTGTCGCTCGGAGGGCGCATGCCACAACATCCCTCCACATGTTAGACTTGCCGTCGAAGCTGCTCAAGCAGAGGGGTTAAGTCCCACCAGTCTTGAATGAGCGTGAAGAAACTCGAGGGGAGATGGGAGGGTGGTGTCGATCGAGCAGCAACTGTGAACATTGATGCTATGGGCGCAGTCGTAAATGCTGGAGCGTGCTACCTCAGCAGTCATCAGCGCGTGGCTCGTGTACTCTCCTGCGTGCTGCACTCTCAGCGCTAAGAGACTGCGTGGAAAGAGCTGCTGTCCCTGAAGCAGCCATACTTTGTTACAGCAGCATATTGTAGAGTAACACGAGATCAGATCTAAAGGAGCTGGCTGCCAGCCTTACTTCGTATAGCATCACGACTTGTTGCTGACGCATTCACTGCTTCTCCTTTGTGATGTATTGCGGCTTTCTTTACAGCGAAAGCTGTTATATGAGATCACAACAAGGGTCGTCTTTGACGCCGTAGTTGTCCGCATGAGCCGGTACCTGTAAACACTAGATTGCGGAATAAGAAAAAAAACTAAATAAAAATGCCAGGAACAGATTGAGAATAGAGCACGGGCCTCCTGCGTGCCGGCCCACTATACTACTTCCACTGAGCTACACCGGTGCTTGGAACTACGTTGCTAACTGATCCTTTGCAGTCTTCATTTCAGGTAAGGAATCGTGTTGATATGAGTAATAAACGGTTTCAGAACAGCCAAGGAACACTATTCAACTATTTGTTGTACGATTTGAATTGCATAATGGTTGGGTCATCGAATGCTCCAGCTCATTATAAAACCATCAAGCGTAATCATTCATCGTCGCCAACCACAGATTCAACAAGATGCACATAAATTCTTGCAATGAAGTAGCTGGTATCGCGCTTCTCCGAAGAATGACGAAGAATGATATAGTGAATGCCTATATACAAAACCAAAATTATGATGATGTATGACCTAATGGGTATTTTGCAAGTGTACATGCAGCAGCTACCCAAAGAAGTGTTTAACAAAGGCTCTAGAAAAGCCGCTCTTCTTCATCATAGGTTGCGCCAGGATTCAGGGCCAATCAACCAATCAATATTTCCGCTTTCGCTGTGACTGTGCTGCGTGTTCCTCGCAGATCTGGCGGTTTCTTCTTCTACCCTTCAGTGATCTCAGTTATTTTTGGCGCATTATTCTGCACTCTTAGAGAGCCTTTTTCCCAGGGTGGTGATACGATGAATAATGGGCAGAGACAATGGCCGGTGGGCTACATGTTGAGCGCCCGAATGTTTTTCTTAGAAGTGAGAACGCACGATAGGTTCTTCCGGTAGAATATACCTGTATAAAAACCCTCTGGTAACGATAAGTTTATCACTAAGTGCACTTTCAATAGAAGTGCACGGAGACAAGGATTATTATTATTATTATTATTAATATTATTATTATTATTATTATATTATTATTATTATTATTATTATTATTATTGTTGTTGTTGTTGCTGTTGTTGTTGTTAGATCTGCATATGCAGACTACAAGGTCGCCCAGAAATGAAGGAGAGAGCAAGTTGGCAACGGATACCTGTAGAGGCACAACGCCGGCCTACTTTTTTGAGTGGAGGGAAGCGATAAAGGCAAGAGAGAGGAAGCAAAGGAAGAAGACAGGAAAGTAAAGAAAAAAGTTTAACACATGGACAAAAACATGAAAATAAAATGGAAGCAAGGAAGACCGCGCAGCTCTATCTTTTCTGCAAGAACGGCGCCACTAATGCGTAGTGGCTTGATTTCTTTTTTTTAATATTGCCACGCTTTTAACGACCACCTTCAATCAATCGTCACAAACGGATTTCGCTGTATTGATATTTTAGTGAGGAATACTCGTATGCTTGAGATGTCCTGCTTACGAGATTTCGAATGCGTGCCTAGTCGAGTCTTCACTATGACTCATTCCGTACCTTCTGGCTAATGCTTAGTCATGGAAGGTCGCGTTGCGAGATGATCGAAATGATTTTGCATGTTCATAAACTTACGAACTCATCAAAATGGGTGAGCTCTGCCCGCATATTTGCCAACTTCAAACGCGCCATTGGTCGATCGGCCCTGCTCAAGTGACTGCTATAGAGAAACTTCTCACTTTGAATTTCGATTTCTAACTTGGACGCTACAGTAATGCACATGACGTAACGGTGTTTCACAAAAAAATAAATTTTCAAACAATCAGGCGTCGCCTGCAACAAAATTATATACAATATACAACTGCAGAGGGTTCAGCTGACTGAGTTAGGTACGAATAAATCTAGAAAAAGCGCCAGGTATACAGAATTTTCGAAATGCGCAAGAAGCTCCGTGAACACGCTAGTCGCATGGAATCGGGACTTGGATAAAAAATGGGCTTTTTGCACACATCATTATGTTTGGTTTTATTGGCGATGCAGCGCTCACAAGGGCGCTCAACTGCAGGAATCAGATTGGTTATCAAATGAAACGTCCCTATAGTATAGTACCTTGGTTAGGGGGAGACAGAAAGTTAGGCGGGCAGATGAGATGAAGAAGTTTGTGGGTATAAAATGTCAGCAGCAAGCACAGGGCCGAGTTAACTGGCGGAACATGGGCGAGGCCTTTGTCCCGCAGTGGACGTAGTAAAGCTGATGATGATCGTGATGATGATGATGATGATGATGATGATGAGGATAGTGGTGGTGGTGGTCGTGGTGGTGGTGGTGGTCTCTTATCTTCTATGCGAGACACTGCACCGTGTAGCCAATAAGGCAGACAAGAATTGGGTGCTTTTTCCCCTTCTTCAAGAACCACGCAATCTTCAAACGTTTTCACCGCAACACAACACACAGACATTGCCTGGCGCTGTCTGCGCTGTGAGCGGGAACGTGCAATGAACTTGGATTCGATCAGCGCCTGTGACGGCGGTGGCATGAAATTTAGCCGTAGCCTCCAGATTTGCTTCGTCAGCGTTGTTGGAGCCAATGTCGGAAGCTACGATTGAGCCGCTATTCGTTTTCGCGAACATGCTGCACTTGCGTTTCGCGAAAGCTCTTTCGCCGGCGTTGACATTAGCTGACTTTGATGGTCAGATTCACGAAATAACCTGCCGCGCTGGTGGGGTGGTTATAGTGTTCCACTGTTGATCGTAAATCGCGACATTGTATGCCGGCCACCGTGGTAACATTTCCTTGCAAAGAAAATCCTCTAGGCCCGCGTACATAAGTTTACGTGCACGTTAAGGAAACCCAGGTGGTCGAAATTTCCATAGCCCTCCTGTATACGGCGTCAGTCATATTGATACGTGGTTTTAGGACATTAAATTCTATAGCTTTTATTAAGACTATTTTCACTCAACTATACCATAGCTCAAGTTTAGTTCGAAGGATCTTAGGACCCGCAGTGGTAGCATATCCTCAAACGCTGCGCTGCGTGATCACGCGTTTTTGATTCCCAGCAATCACGATAGCATTTCAATGGGGTCGAAATGCGCGTTAAATGACCTTAGAAGACCAAAATGATTACGCGGCTTAAGAAAGTAAAATGCAATAACTTATTGGAATAAATATTTGGGCCATCGAGGTTATGCTGTAGCTTTTGCGCAGTCATTTGAGTTGTGCTTGGATCGCGCGCGTACTTTTGCGCTAGTCGTCCGCCACGGTGGATCAGTGACTACGGTGCTGTACTGCTGACCCGAATGTCACAAGTTCGATTCCTATCATGGTGGTCACATTTCAGTAGGGTCAAAATGGTTGAGGCCCATGTGCTATGCCATGTCATCGCACGGCGAATCATCAAAATTTCTAGAGCTTTCCCCTACGCTGTCTCCTAATCATATCGTAGTTTTGGTGCGTAAAACTCCAGATATTCTTATTTTTTTTAAGTTACAGTCAGGCGCGCAATGAAGAGGAAAAGAATGATGAGATAAAATTGTTTTCAATCCCTCTTGCTTGGTATAAAAGACAAATTAAAGTCAGCATCTCTAAAAGAATCTATGATGACGTCTTTGCTGGCCATGCCTAAAAAAACCCATGTGCTTGCGAATATTTTCAACTTGAAATGCAAACTGGAAAATTTCTCTTCTGGATTTATATCAGATGGTTTATTAAAAGCAGAACAAGCGCACCTGTAGAAGAGGAACCAAAAAAGAGGGACACATTTTCTCACACTGCGGCTGCAGATATGGTAGACTGATATAAAAATTAATTACGTTAAGAGTAAATATTATTATTAACCTGAGAAAAAGCACCTGCGGCGACCCGGCGATGAACATGTAGAGAACGAAGAAAAGATTTTGTGTTTTGGTTGGTCGAACGCAAATAACTACAAGTCAAAACGCGAAAAATTTCCTGAGCGTCGTACTGGTGATGAAACATTAGGCAGCACAGAGTGTCAAACTTCTGTCAGAGATAAACCTTGCGCTCTGACCCAATTGTGTGTATTTGCTTAAATTTAGCCGTAAAGCTCGTGAAAGATGACTGTGTGATTAAGCTTACCAGGCTATGTTTCTTCCGGGTCATCTCACTTGGCTAACGCTAGCGACGTGGGCTTGTTGGTACGTAACATTCACAATGTAATGGCACGACAAAGAAAGGATACAAATGAAAAGCAATTTCCGACGACTCATATTGTTGTGTGTATTCAGATGTCTCCTTTCCTTTGTGTCCTCGTTCTCTGTTGAACTTTTTCAAAGATATCTCATTTCTTCATATTGGGTTTTATTCAGTCGGGAAATTGGAAAATAAACAATGGTTTTCAATACGCTAATGAGCTTACCCAGGTACCTGCAGACAGAACCGCATTGTGCCTTAATCAGTATTCAGAAAAGCTTTGTTTCCAGGAATACTAAGGTAATTATGCTATTTCATGGCCCGAGCTAAGGGAAAATTAATTCTTCAGAACTGTCTTCCACTTTTGCTTGTACCCAGTAAACACACGCGTGAAAACCAGGAAACCGTGATTACATGTGTACCGGAAATCATTATTAGACTTTCTTCCCAAACGGGGCATTGTCTGACAAGTCACCACGTGGCGAACGTTGTTTTCAAAGCCTTGTTTCTTGCTCGCGCCACTCGTTTCTTTTGTTGAAGTCTGTAGCATTGTTCTCGTTGAGTGGTGTTTTGTGAAGATGTCGTATGGGCTGAGAATTGAGAGCAAATAGGCACATGACCATTAGGTACATGCCTGCTCGTCATCAACGCTTCAGGGTGGGTATCTGCGAACAAGTACACAATGCCTCTGGAAGACAAGCATTAGTATTCCTTTCCCTTTTTCTCTTGCGCGTTTAGTGTGAATCGCGCATGCGGATTT
This sequence comes from Rhipicephalus microplus, assembly GCF_013339725.1. Lineage (NCBI taxonomy): Eukaryota > Metazoa > Arthropoda > Arachnida > Ixodida > Ixodidae > Rhipicephalus > Rhipicephalus microplus. The sequence goes on from NC_051170.1 coordinate 67,883,107, forward strand.
TTTCGGCTTTAAGGCTGCGTGGCGTCCATCCCGTTTACATCCCTCATCTGTCATGTCGTTCCGCACTGTACTTTTCTTTTCAGACAATGTACCAACTCGCGTAGAAATGCATTGTGTTAATTTGTCGGCTTGTTCAAATCTCCTGCCCAGCTCTGTGTAAACGCATATTTCTGGACGTGTTCATGAAAACGCTGTACAGAGAGATGAACCTGTACCAGAAACGGACCGCTCGGGAATTCGTTATCATGCGCTCGCGACAGGTTGTCTAATTTGCATTCAGGGCGAGTTATTTTGGTTTGCACAAGCTGGGAAAAGTGATTCTGATTAGCGCAACTTCTTTGCAGCCAACTTTGCATTGTCTAGAACAAGAAACCCTTGCAACGGATGTGCTGAGAGCGTATTATAGTGTTTAGTCAATCGCATATGCCGATCACTTCGTAGGGGGGGAAACAAGATGCTACGTTGTACGAACTCGTCGGCGAACATTTTGAAAAGATACCAGACAATGGGGAACGCACTGCTGTGTTGGGCAATGGCTATTGTTTTTTTAACTGCTTTTTCACGGATGTATACTCGACGAACTGAAGTTTGTTCGCAGCCATCTGCGCCAAACGAGGGTTAGGCACGAAAAAGAAAAAAAAAACACAGCATCTTGGCTAGGAGAAACAGCATTGATACAGCTATTGTCTTGCGTGTTTTCTGTGTTTTGTGGCATCAGGTGGCCTACATATCTCCCTCAAATTTCTACTTTTCTAAGGGCTTTTATGGGAAGCATACGGTGCTCGCTGCATGATAACTTTAGAGATTTTTTTTTACACAACCAACGGCTTCCTGAAATCATGACACTTGGTTATCTGATTTTGTTGTTCGCGCTCTCATTTTCTATGCATATCCTTCCTAAATTAATGTTGTACCTTTTTCCACTGTATCCAAGTGACCAATATCTTCGCCGCATTGGTCTAGTGGGTAAGGTACTCTGCTACTGACCCGCAGGCTGTGGAGTCAAATCCCGGCTGCGGCGGCTGCATTTTCGATGGAGTCAAAAATGCTGTAGGCCCGTGTGCTCATATTTGGGTGCACGTTAAAAAATGCCAGGTTGTCAAACTTTCCGGTGTCCTTTACTACGGCGTCTCTCATAATCATATGGTGGTTTTTGGATGTTAACCTCCATATATCAATCAATCATCAATCCAAGTGACTAACACATCTGTCACATAACTACTGTTAGCACACTTGGGTTATATTAGTATGTTATAGATTGTCAAGATTGTGATTTGCCGTAGTGTACTTTGCTTTCTCAAAAATGATTTTTTTGTGCGTACATTAGTTACATGGTATTATTGCAATGTGCACTGTGGTCCTTTATCCCGCAGGTCGCGGGATCGAATCCCGGCTGCGGCGGCTGCATTTCCGATGGAGGCGGAAATGTTGTAGGCTCGTGTGCTCAGATTTGGGCACACGTTAAAGAACCCCAGGTGGTCCGAATTTCCAGAGCCCTCTACTACAGCGTCTCTCATAATCATATGGTGGTTTTGAGACATTAAACCCCACAAATCAATCAATCGTCCTTTATGAAAGGGAGCACGCGAACTCGTGGCCTGCACTCTGCGGTCGCTGCCTACAGCACCGTTTACCGATAGCAAAAAATAAAAAAAAGACACGTTTGCGTACCGCGTCATCTGTTGCCAAAAAAAAAAAAAACGAGTCATGGCGATTAAAAAAAGCGTTCCTCGTTTTCACTCCCTCTCCGCTCGCACAAAGAGTGAAAGCCTTCCGTGCGTAGTCTACTGCCAACATATCAAAAGTTGTGCGCGACCATGGTGCAAGCTGCAGTACTCGCCCGATCTCGCTCGCCGCGCGAGTGGTGATGGAACGTAATCTACCAGCGCTTGTCTACTGGCCGTGACTCGTTTTAATTTTTTGGCAATATAGCACGCCAAAAGCGAACGTGTTTTTTTTCTCTTGTCGATTGATGGTGCTGTAAGCAGCTGCCGCAGAGCCCAAGCCACGCGTTCACGTGTTCCCTTTCTTAAAAAAGCGACAGTGTACCTTCCACTCCTGTATTAGCTCTACAACAAGACTGACAGTATCATTGAATGAATGAATGAATGAATGAATGAATAATGAATGAATAAATGAATGAATGAATGAATGAATGCGTTAACTTGTGTAGATGCCGCAGATATACCAAACGTTCGTCTGGTATTCCTGTTTCTACTTGTGTTCCTGCCTTTTGCGCAGCTTGTAATGAACACAAAACGTGGTTGTGTGTTTTTTGTTGACTAAAGTGTTTTATACCGGGTTCCACCACAGCTCCGGTGAGGTACTTCCATCAAGGAAGTCCCATTCAAAATTTTTTACTAAGAGATTGCAAAGAAAAAAAATCCAGAAGGCTGAATGAAAAATGAAGTATCGCTGGATGAAGAAGAAATTGAACCGCTGAATAACGTGTAAAAATACACTGTATCGGTTGAAGAACTTATTGGATTATTTGAAAGATTGTTCGATGCGGTTTTCGCTCGTGAGGTGCTTAAAAGAGTGTGTATTCAGTTTGTTTTATTGAGTAAAAATTAGTTGCTAGTCTGCGCTGGTCCTTGTGTCTCTTTCGTTTGTGTCCTCGTATGTGCGTGCTATAGATTCAGGATATCCCACGTTAGTTCCCTATATTATTGCCTTAAGCAGGGCCATGATGTGACTCTGTGCAGTTCATGACGTTGGGGTAGGTGAGAAGCAGAACAAACTTTGCACTGAAGACAACCTCGCAAAATGTCAACCTTTCCCTGATGCGAATGAAAAAAAAAGGAAGACGCTTTAGCTTTGCTTGAGCTAATCGGACTTCGTACGCATGACCTTCGGAAATTCTTACATGCTTTGGTTCTCGGTGCATGTCTCAAACTTGCCGTAAGAAAGCGAATGTCTATTGCAACGTGCCGTAAGAAAACGTGCCGTAAGAAAACTCAATGTCCATTGCAAGCACTACTATTAGGCTCCCGCTACTCTGTAACAATTTGTTTTGCAAATCAGCGAAGGGCACACTGCGCTTCCTTATAGAGCAACACGTGACCCTACGCAGGTATTGACTCAGTTGATGGCGCTGCTACTGATGATGATTGAGTATGTCTGCACGCTCTGTAATGTGTGGGCCTTCAAAACACGCACTCGTTACTCAATTCACATCTTTTGATGCCTGGCGCGATCCTACGCTCTTGCCACATAATATACGATGCAGTCTCCTTCCACTGCATGCCATTCATATAGTGTTTTCTTTCAACGCAGTTTCCACATATCTAGAGCGATGCATTCCCCAGACACGGTAACTCACTCATTCAACTTGCAGAACAACAGAAGCGTGTCAGTGGAAAGCACATCGAATGAGAATGTTAGTGTAGAATTCCACGGAACTTCTCAAGCGGATTTTCGTTTTCTGAAGCGCAGCGAGGAAACATCAGCAATTGTTAGTCCTTTGTTGCACAATCATTGGCTATAGGCAACGAATGTGGCTGTTTTTGCCTTTAGTCATGTACCTGGTGTTTTTGAGTTCAAAAAGATATTGCGATACAGAATAGATAGAATCAGAAAATCACTGCAATACTGCTGTGGAGTCGATGATATTCTGCACGATCCATTTTGAAGATGTCACTGGGATCGGCCGTCGTAGCCACTCAGAATTGGGCAACCTTGACTCATGCTTGTTGCCCTTTTGCGAATACTTTCATTACGACATCACGAAACTTTCTACTGTGCTTCCTTAGAGCTTAAGCAACCGACCCGATTTACCACACAGGTGCGCTAAAATGCGAGGTTTGGGTAATGTAATATTGGCTACATACCAGCTTTCGCAAGGGGGCTATAGCAGGCAGAAGCTGATAACCGGCTTGAATTCATGTCTAAAAAGAAAATGATCGAACTTTTCATTTCATGAGACTGTTTTGGAGGCAGATATATTACGCATTTCGCGTCGCTATGAGCGACAACCATGTATTGGGGTACATGTTACGCTTTGAGAGCATAATTTTTAAATTAAGGCAAAGAACCTTCCTTAGAGATATAAGAGGACAAATACGTCATCCTACTTCTTTGGAAACCCTTGCTAAGGCATAATGTCAATGTTTTGAACAGTCGTTGACAATACATTAAGAAATGCAAATCATTTCAAAAAATCTTTCGGAAATCCGAGAAAGTTTGGTACCCAATTCTTGCAGCACAGTTATTCACCCCCAATGTTACACTCATAAAGGAAACTGAACGGCTGAGCACACGATCGTCATGCCCTTAGAAAACTCGCAGTAGTTGCATGAATAGTTGGGAGCCTGAGTTACGACTGGCCATCGATCGATCATTAGCAAGTATGAGAGAGAGGTACAGATGAAGCAAGGAGAGGAAACTTAAGGACACGTCAACCACAGAGCCCGCCAGCTTAGGTGAAGTTGAGGCCACTGGTTTAAGATATGTCTACACGTGCAGACAGACAGACAGACAGACAGACAGACAGACAGACAGACAGACAGACAGACAGACAGACAGACAGACACGCGCGCACACACACAGACACACACCCACACACACACACACACACACACACACACACACACACACACACACACACACACACACACACACACACACACACACACACACACACACACACACACGCACGCACACACACACACACGCACGCACGCACACACACACACGCACACACACACACACACACACACACACACACACACACACACACACACACACACACACACACACACACACACACACACACACACACGAATATCGTGTTCCTCTTAGGCTCTTTCCGGTACCGCCAGCACTGGCCGTGACGTAAACCAGTAAAACACATTCAAGGTGACGACAGAGAACCTGTTCGCATGCTAGCAATTCACGCACTCCCTGCTCCTCCTCTTCACGGTATGAGGAGAAGCCCTCGGGAAGGCGGAGAGATGATTGGAGCGTAGTGATTGAAACAGCGGAACATGCGAGGGGTGCTTATCGATCATCAGGGGTGAAATAAAATAGTCATAAAATAGATAAAAGGTGACAAAGAAAAACGAAGGAAGGAAAGATAAAAAGGTAGACAGACAAATAAATAAACATAAAGAGAGAAAGAGATAGAAAGAAACACACACAAGCAAGATGGAAAAATAGAGCCAGATAGAAAGTAAAAGAAGGAGATATAAACAAATAGAGAGAGACACAAAGGTAAGAGGAGACAAGAAGCAGAGAGACAGACGAAGAACGGAAGTAAAAAGAAAAAAAATAGAGAGAGTGAGAAAAAGAGAGAAAAACAGTGATAGTTAGAAAGTGAGGCAAGAAGAGATAGAAACACAAATATGTAAAGGAAGAGAAAAATAAAAAGAAGAAAGGCTGATTTTTCGTCTATTTTTACGTCCTTATTATAAAGTGCCCATTTTTTTCTTTTATTATGTGACAATTTTACCTTCTCCACACTCGCCGGCCAGCCCAACAACGTTTTCCCCAACAACAATCTTGCTTTCTCGATAGTCGCCAAGCAGCCCAACAACATTTTGCCCAACAACAATTTTGGTTTCTTCATACTCCCCGAACATCTTACAATATTTTGCCAAACAACAATTTGTGGTTTCTCTACACTTGCCAAACAGCCCAACAACTATTTGCCCATCAACAATGTTGCTTTTTCCATATTCGCCTAACAGCCCAACAACATTTTGCCCACAACACTTTTGATTTCTTGATACTCACCAAACAGCCCAACAACATTTTGCCCAACAACAATTTTACTTTCTCTATACTCGCCGAACAGCCCAACAACAAAGCAGCGTTCTCCATACTCGCTGAACAGCCCAACAACATTTTGCACAGCAACAGTTTTACTTTCTTCATACGCCCCGAACATCTAACGACACTTTGCCCAACAACAATTTTACTTGCTCTATGCTTGCCGAGCAGCCCAACAACTATTGTGTCCAACACAATGTTGTTGCTTTCTTCATACTCGCCGAACAGCCCAACAGCATTTTGCCCACAACAATGTTGCTTTCTCGATACTCGCCAAACAGCCCAAGAGCATTTTACCCACAACAATGTTGCTTTCTCGATACTCGCCGAACAGCCCAACACCATTTTTCCCAACAACAATTTTACTTTCTTTATACTCGCTGAACAGCCCAACAACAAAGTCGCTTTCTCCATACTTGCTGAACAGCCCGACATCATTTTGGCCAGCCACAGTTTTGGTTTCTTCGTACTCCCAGAACATCTAACAACATTTTCCCCAACAACAATTTTGGTTTATTTATGCCTGCCGAACAGCCCAACAAGTATTTGCCCAACAACAATGTTCCTTTCTACATACTCATCTAAGAGCCCAACAACATTTTGCCCACAACATTTTTGCTTTCTCAATACTTGCGGGACAGCACAAGAACATTTTGCGCAACAACAATTTTGCTTTCTCGATACTCGCCGTACAGCGCAACAACATTTTGCCCAACAAAACTTTACTTTCTCTATACTCGCCGAACAGCCCAACAACACAGTCGTTTTCTCCATACTCGCTGAACAGCCCAACAACATTTCGCCCAACAACAGTTTTGGTTTCTTCATACTCTCCGAACCTTTAAGGTATGTCACCACCTTTTTATAAGTTTTTTAAAATTTTGACCTTTACGATATTATTTTATAATGGGCTTATAAAGGATCTTTTTAAATGATGTTCATATGCAGAAAAGGGTGGAAAAAATCAGAATTGGATTTGTTATTGACAAAACATTGCCCAAACTTGGCCTTTACGCGAACAGTCATAACTTGAGAACAGAGCGCCGGAATTATGAAGTTTTTGGCACAAAGGTAGCCAATTCATGATACTATGCAATGAACTAGGATCTTTGCCATTTGATTACTGGGAATTAAGTTACAGTTAAAATACCAAGGAAAACAAAAAAATGGTGTTTTTCCCTGCAATGCTTCAACTAAAGCATTTTTACAAAAAAACTTACCAATCGTTTTTATTGATCCTAGTTCGTTGCACAGTTCAGTAATAAAGGAACGAACATACAAAGTTTCATTGAAAAATATTTATTGGTCATGAAGTTACAACTGCTGGCGTAACAAAAAAGTGTAAAAATTCAAGTTTTGAGCAAAACGAGGTTAAAGTTTTTCAATGCTTGTACAACAGGATGATGGCGCCCTACACAGTTGAAATCCACCAGGCACATAGGTAGGGCCCTCCTTAGAAGCCATGAGCTCTTTTTTAGCTTTTGTTGCTGCCCGTCTTTTCTTCCGGTGTTGTTTTGCTTCGCCAGTCGACTGACGCTGGGCCTCCCTTACACGGTGCTGGTCCCTAGTGTAGCATGCTACAATAGTGTAGTGGCCAGGTTCGATGCCTGCTTCTTTCAAAATAGCCAGTACACTTCTGTGACCATCATTGAAGTGGCACACAGCATCGTATAAACCAAAAAGTAGGATGGGCAGGCTCACGTGAACGTCTTTGGGAACCCGTTGCCAAATCATACCGTTGAAGCACTCGTTGGCGTTTTGGGTTTTCCCGTGCAGGCACTTCTTCAAAAGCTCATCCGTGCAAAGGTCAGCGTACACAGGCTTCACTTTGTTAAGTACCTCATTAGATAGGCCTCCCTTGTGCTTGTAGTATCTACTTCCCAGTGCGTTCCGTTGGTTAAAACCGCACCGACTCTCAGGGCCAAGAGGGCACAGACCATGCCTTGGAGTTTCATCTGTGGAACTGCAATGGAACAGGCTCGCTAATGTGGCTTGCTTCATCGCCTGCAAGTCTCCCACATTTGTTCTGATGGCAATACCATAATAGTTCTACAGCCTGTCAATTAGAACATCTGGTAATTTTCCTTTCCCTCCAAGTCCGCGAACAGTCTTTTTGAGCTTTCGAAGGTGGCATCCTACACGCTTCTGCACGAGCCCGATACACTCAAGTTTGCGCACACTATTTGGCCCATATATGTCCTTTATGGCCGCATGGCTCTTGGAGTCGCCATCTCCATAGAAGTCTACATATTTCAAACCACGACTTCTTTCTGCACGCTCAAACATACGGCAGAGCCCTACTGCCTCCATACCACCAGCACTACCGGTATAGTTGGCTTGGCACTGAGTATGGTTTGCCTTCCACTCCAGAAATTCAGCACTTGTGGGGCTCAACTTGCTTTTCGAATGACATGCCCTGCATTTGCTTGACAGGCCTTCTACATCAATAATTTTCTCAGTATCAATCGATATCAAAGACACGCAGCCATTCAAGGAGGAATGCCCTCGCCTTTGCCACATACCGTCACCTGACACACCACATTCAGTACTTCGCACAACACAACGCACTTCAGTAGCGGCATTTATCATTGATTTAGATGCAACATTCTCCGCAGCTTTACAAAGCTTTGCAGATATCTTTTGGTAGGCAGAATTCCAAGGCGGGCGGCGGCATGTTCATGACTTTCGCCAGTGTCACAGCTCCAGAATACCCCTTGCCTAGCTGACGCATTGCGTATAGCAGACGCAGGTTGTTCTCAATAGAACTTCCTGTCTTCTTTGATGATTCAATGAGCGTACATATGCGCATGCACCACACACAACAGCATATGAGAAGGATATTCCATGCTGGGAGCACTTCTCCAGGCTCAGCGAGGTGTTCTTGCATGTCCGGGCAGGCGAGCATTGCAAAAACAGATGAAAGGATATCCATGTCAATAATCCTATTACCCTGCAGTAAAGGGTCTGGCATCGGCACTTCACAGTTGTCGTCCAAGTTCGCAAGCTTCGCAGCACTCGCCGATACATCCCCGTCCACATGGCCGACGGTCGGAGCATTCACAGTGTGTCGATTGCCAATGAACTTTCGTTTCAACCGTCTTTTTACCCTGAAATTCGCCATACCTGCTTACAAAAACGTTCAGCTTATATTTGTACTACTGCTACTAAAGATATCACGTGTAAAAATACAAACTACGCAGAATTAACAGCAGCAGCATGAAGCGCGCGCAAAGTAAACAACAGAGACAATGCAACGTTTGAAAAAACAAAGACTTGTAAGTTGTCTTTAAACAAGTTTATAGTTATCAAAGCAATACATAACAGAAAAATTACAACATTTCCGCTGATGTTCGCTAACTCATCATTTTCTGTTAGCACACAACACTAGTTTAGATTTCGCAACCGTTCACCCCATGTTCGAAAATTGGCTATAACTTCGGAACTAAATAAGATAGAAACATAATTCTTTCGGCAAAATATTTTTGAATGATTAGGCATTCTTGGAATGTAAAAATTGAAAAATGCGTTTAAGAAAAATGCGTTTTCAAAGGTGGTGACATACCTTAAAAACATTATGCCAAACAAAAATTTTGGTTTCTCTATACTTGCTGAACAACCCAACAACTATTTGCCCAACAACAATGTTGCTTTTTCCATACTCACCGTACAGCCCAACAACATTTTGCCCATAACAATTTTGCTTTCTCAATACTCGCCGAACAACAAATTGCTCAACAACAATGTCGCTTTCTTAATACGCGTTGGCCAGCCCAACAACATTTTGCCCAAGAACAATTTTGCTTTCTAAATACTGGCCGAACAGTCCAATAACTATTTGACCAGCAACAACGTCGCTTTCTTCATATTCACCGGACAGCCCAAAAACATTTCGCCCAACATCAGTTTTTGTTTCTTCATACTCGCCGGACATCCGACAACATTTTGTCCAACAACAATTTTGCTTTCTCTCTACTCACTGAACAGCCCAACAACACTCATTCGTGGGTGTAACTTAGTTTGACCCTAGAGTTATTCCTTACTTTCTTTAGAGTTTCTCGATGCGATCGTTGGGGACATCAAAGACATGTTTCTTTTTACAGCGTCCTCTGCAATTCTTCCTTCATTCCTGCTATGCTGTGGTGCAACGTGTGTTTGCAACGGTGCTGCTTCTTATAGGTCACGAAACCGAATCGCGAAAGTTTCAAGCCCTTTTTGAACGTGCCTGGCTCACTAAACTCTGTGAAATTGTGAATGAGGGTCTGGATGGCTAAGGTTAGTCTTCACACCCACGGTGTCAACGGCTCCAAATGAGCATTGCTGCTTTGCCTTGAACTCGCTGAATTTAGTGTCTTGCGACGTGATGCGCAGGCAAATTACAGGGAACTTCGCAACACGCTTTTTTTTCATCGCATTAAAATACCCATTCAGAACCAGGAAAAAATCGACATTCCCCATTTATGTGTTGCATCAAGTATGCGCCTTGTTTCGTGTATACAAGTCCTTTATTTTTCAGTCTTTATATGTACGTGTGCTCGTTAAGTTCTCTTCGGATCACTAAACATTGGTTTGTTGGCATACCACTCATTTTGTTTTGTGAAAAGTTTTCTCTCGAATATGTTATTTGGTTTCTTTTGTTCCATATATTTTTCTTGTTCAGTGGACTATCGACCGACGACTTTCTTATAGATTTCTCTGCGTGTTCACTCCACCAAGTCGGAACGGTGTATCGTAATCTGATGACAGTAGCCTCTCCCGCTGCAATACATTTTCTCCCAGTAAAATTTTTTTCAGGCTGTAAAAGCACGAACATAAACATTTAGTTGCTGTCCCTAGATAGAGCTTTTGCTATATGACATGCTGCATATATAATTTGGCTAGATTTTTTCAGTCTTGGGATATCTATTTGAAGACGCCCAAACCCTGGAACTAAAGTCTTTTTTTTGTTTACAGAATGTTTGAAAAGAAAGGCAAAGTTAAATGGCGCACAGCAAGAATGTCACTTACTCAATGTACGAGAAGGGTAGAACAAATCAGGTAGTCCAACTTTTGCTCTCGTTGCAGCGTCCATGTAGCACAATTTCTCAACGAAGAATGAAGAAATAACAGCACGTGCTGTATAACGTAACGCATAACTGTCAGGTTGAGCAAATAATATTGAACAGAAAAATTAGCTAGACAAGAAATCTAAATGGACCAGAAAAAAAGGCAGATCCCACGTACTTTCAGAATCGATGTTATGCAAAGAAAAAACATGGGCCGCATCAGATTGTCTATCACCATCAGCTGGTATCACGTAGCTAAAGCTTAGAAACAATTTAAAATCAACCTATCAACAACCTGCATTATCTAGCTGTTGCCTAAAAAAATAAAACCTAGAAGCAACCAGATCAGTCTTAAGAGTCATCCAGTTTTGCTGTTTCAAGCCTTGCGCGGCTCGGTGCAAGCTTCGGATTTTTTTCAAAGAACTAAATTTTGAAATCTAAGGACTGCCCTTCGGCATAACTTATTTACACGATATCACGAGAGACGCTTTACACGCAATCAAATAAGTAGAATTCATGAATGAAATCCAAGTAGGATCGGTCCTTGCATCCGTTCTTCTAAGACCAGAGGGTCATCGGGTCGGTGACTGCTTGCTCTAAGAAGACGAAAGTGGCTTTGCTCTAGGCCCGGTGTTATGCCAGCGAGTCCTCGTCAAACGTCCGTGCCTCGGAAAAAGGCAATCTGGGTCAAGGCCAGCCCGCAGTCCGCCTGACGCGAACATCTCAACGGCGTGAACACGCGCGGCGCCTCTCTCGCCCATGTGCATTGAGTCAGCTGCGCACGTGACAGCGAGCCGGCGTCCTCGTGTCTGGTGGTCTGACGCATGGCGCGGCGACCCCATTGGGGGAATCTGCCCTGACGACCAGCGGCGCTTCTGATTGGACATTTTGGTTGGACCCGGTGTAAATAAAAGAAGCCCTGCGGCGCGTCGCGATCGGCGGTCCTGAGAGAGGAGTCCCCATGTCGGAGAGCCGACATGTGTATGAGTCAGCGGTCTTAGGCGAAAGGCTGATCTATGTGTTAGAGAGGAGAGCTCGGCTCTTCGAGTCTCTGTCGGCCCCAGTGCCGAAATTGTAACGCCTCTGTATATATGCTGTACATAAACCTTGTTTAACGCACCGTCGTCTCGTCCGCTCGTCTTATCAGCTCTGCGCAGAAGCAGTCGCGGGCTGAGAAACATACGCTACCAAACGGCTGGTTGACCTTCCCGGCGGAGTTGAAAGCAGTGGCGCCTTCGGGGCCGTGTTGGCGTCGCCGTCTTTCGCAACCCAGTGGGGCTCGGCGGGATCGGTTCCGTCTTTCTCAACCAGTGGTGGCAGCTGCGGGATCGGCGGCGTCAGCGACATCGATGCGGTGAGGCCTGATGTTTTCCCTCAGTTCACCAGACTACTCTAGCTCAGGTTGTAGTAGTTAGAGGAAGAGCTGTCTGTGAAGCATTGTAGTGAGCTTTGATCGTTTCAAGCAAAGTCGACTGCTTTGAAACCAAAGTTAATGCGGAGGGGTAAACACGGGAGTGTGAAAAATTGCTTGCGCGTCTTGCTAGTTGACTTATAGTGGGTACGGCAAGTAAATTGTTAACAGGGGCAAACAGCAAGAGGCTAGTGTGAACGATGGGAGAACATTAAAGTGAAGGAACTCGTCGAAATTTGTGAGGAACTCGGCATTACTTTGGGCCGTGCGAAACGAAACCAAGCGATCCTTGAGATCATGAAGGATGAGGGAGTGTCGGCTGAGGAAGTCGATGAGGCCTGGGTGGATATTTAAAGCACGCCGTGAGGAGGCTGAAAGGCGAGAAGTAGAAGCTCGCGAACGTGAGGAGGCGAAAGGCGCGAAGCTCGCGAACGTGAAGAAGCTGAAAGGCGCGAAGCTCGCGAAGAAAGCTGAAAGGCGCGAATGTCGCGAGCGTGAGGAGGCCGAGAGACAGGAGCGCCTTGAGATGAAACGACTAGAATTGGCAATCCTACAGTGTTCGCAGGCGCCTAGCGTAGCTTCTCCGACGATTCAGGTCAGCGGTTTTAGAATTCGGGACCAACTGCCACCGTTCGTAGTAGGCGAGGACATGGCGAAGTATCTCGTCAAGTTTGAACGCGTCTGTGAGCGAAATGCTTTGGAGCGGCCTCTTTGGGCGCGGAACCTGCTAGCTCTTCTTCCCGGCGAAAGTGTCCGACGCGATAACTTGCTTGTCGAGGGAAGCGTTTGAGAGCTATGACGAGGTTAAGGAAGTGCTCTTGAGACGTTATAAGTTGTCACCCGAGTCTTTCAGGCAAAGGTTCGGTATGCTAAAAAGGGGAATGAGTCACACGTTGACTTCGCGTTTCGTCTTAAAGCCGATTTGATTGAATGGCTCAAGGGCGAAGGTGTTTATGACGACCGCGATAAAGTGGGGAATGCGTTGCATTGGAGCAATCTACCGCTGCATCGAGGAGGATGTCAAACTTGGCTGCAGGACAAACTTGGTGAAGTACAGCTAAACAAGGCCGCAGAGTTAGCTGAGTGGTATTATACTCGCCGAAAGTTGCATAGCAGGCAGTGCGCGTGAAAAGGATTGAAAGAAAAGAGGGGCTTTTCAAAGAAACCTGATCAACGGTAAACCCGCTCCGCACCGTATTTCAAAAAGGACCCGTCTCTTACGAAGGACACTGTAGAGGAAGGGAAAACAGAAGCGGAAAATCCGAGTGAGGTTTTCTAAACAACGCACTGATACCACACGGGCGTTTGAATCACGGAAACCACTAATCTGCTACAACTGCAAAAAGGAAGGGCACATCGCGATAAACTGTAGCAAAAGGTTGCTTTTGCAACAATTAGAGAATCGGGAAAAGAACATGCGGTTGTTGGAGCCGTATATCCAGCAATTAGGTGAATGGGAAAGCGTGTCGAGCACTTAGAGACTCCGCGGCAACCATGGATGTTGGCCATCCTTCACTTGGTGTCTCCGGATGACTTCACAGGAGAATGCGCGTGGATCAGGCAGGTCGCCGAGGAGCAGAGTGTTCGCTTACCAATCGCCACGGTGTCATTAAAGGCCCGTTCGGTGAGCTTCGCCACCGAAGCGGCTGTGTCTGCCGCGCTAAATGATCGTTTCCCTTATCTTCTCCAACAGCTCGGAGGCAGCTTCTCAAAGAGCAGGGCAAATCGTTCTTCCCAATTAGCGTGCACGCCCTCACGCGATCGCAAGCGCGGAAGCTGATCTTGTTCAATGCGGTGTGAACTCGCAAGTGACCTTGTCGGCGGGTCGACGGAATACCAGAAAAGAAATTTTCCGCATGAGTCATGTGAGCAGTCATGCGAGCGGCCCGTCGCGGAAGCGGCCGGCGCGGTATGCGCTGGGGGAGACGACATGGCGCCATTGAGTCAGAACGAGAGGGTTGCAACGCTCTCGCCTGTAGCGGAAAGTTGGAGCGAGCTGCCGAGAGTTGATCGAGAGACGCTCATTCGAGAGCAGCGTGAGGATCTCTCGATTGAAGCGCTAGTGGAAAGCCAAATTGAAGCGCGAGTGGAAAGCCAGGAAAACCGCGGCAAAAGTGCTGTCGAGGAGCACTACGAGGAAATCGGTGAAGAAGAAGCGTGCTTTTGAAGTAGGGAGGTCAGGTATGCTGCTGCAGGCCGTTCAAAAGAACAAGCTTGAGGTTGATTGGGAAGGGCCCGCAAAAGTAGTATCGAAGCTTTCGATACCAATTGTGAACGAGAAATTAGGAAGGCGGCCGAACAAAATTTATCCACGTAACTTGAAAGCAGTCGTAAATTTACTTTTAAGTGCTTCAGAGGAAGAGGAAGCAGAAATTTTTAGTTCTAGTGATGTATTCGAAGGAGATCGAAAGTAATCTGGGAAACAGTTGAACCTAGAGCCTAGCTTAAGTGAAGGAGGACCTGAGAAAGAGGACCTGAGAAGATTGGTTCCGAGTTTGAAGACGGTTTTCGGACCGCCCGGAAACACGAGGGTGATCGAACACGATATCGAGCTAAGCGGTAAGGAGTCAATCCGTAGCCCAGCCGTATCAGTTGTTCCCCTGTGCAACGTCGAAAGTGTGAGCCGCTCTTGGTGCCGCATAGGTATCGTCGCCTAAAAGTGGCCGGTGAAGCAACATCAATTTTTGTTTCTTCATGCTCCTCGAACATCTAACTACATTTTTCCCCACAACAATTTTGGTTTGTCTATACTCGCCTAACAGCCCAACAATCTTTTGCCCACAACACTTTTGCTTTCTCGATACTCGCCGTACAGCGCAACAACATTTTGCCCAACAACAATTTTACTTTCTCTATACTCGCCGAACAGCCTAACAACAAAGTCGCTTGCTTCATACTCGCTGAACAGCCCAACAACATTTTGCCGAACAACAGTTTTGGTTTCTTCATACTCCCAGAACATCTAACAACATGTGTCGAACAACAATTTTGGTTTCTCTATAGTTGCTGAACAAACCAACAACAAAGGGGCTTTCTCCATACTTGCCGAAGAGCACAACAACATTCTGCCCACAACAATTTTGCTTTCTCGATACTCGCCGAACAGCCCAACAACATTTTTCCCAACAACAAATTTTGCTTTCTCCATACTCGCTCAACAATAAATTGCACAGCAACAATAACTCTTCTCAATTCTCGTCAGCCAGCCCAACAACATTTTGCCCAAGAACAATTTTGCTTTCTCTCTACTCGCTGAGCAGCCCAATAGCATTCATTCATGGGTATGGCTTAGTTTCACCCTATAGTTACTCCTTGCCTTATTTTGTGTGTCTCGATGCGCTCGTTGGGGACATCAAGGACGTGTTTCATTTTACAGCGTCCTCTGCGATTCTTCCTCCATTCCTGCTATGTTGTGGTGCAACGTGTGTTTGCGACGGTGCTGCTTCTTATAGGTCACGAAACCAAATCGCGTAAGTTTCAAGCCCATTTTGAACGTGCCTGGCTGACTAAACTCTGTGTAATCGTGAACGACGGTCTGGATGGCTGAGGTGTGTCTTCGCATTCACGGTGTCAACGGCTCCAAAGGAGCATTGCCATTTTGCCTTGAACTCGCTGAATTTAGTGTCTTGCGACGTGATACGCAGGCAAATTACAGTGAACTTCGCAACAAGCTTTTTTTTCATCGCTTTAAAATACCCATTAAGAACCAGGAAAAGATCAACATTCCTCATATATGTGTTGCATCAAATATGCACCTTGTTTCGTGTATTGAAGTCATTCATGTTTTAGTCTATATATATACGTGTGCTTATTAGGTTCTCTTCGGATCACTAAACATTGGTTTGTTGGCGTACCACTCATTTTGTTTTGTGAATTTTTTTCTCTCTCGGATATGTTATTTGGCTTGTTTTGTTCCATATACTTTTATTGTTCAGTGGGCTATCAACCGACGACTTTCCTATAAGTTTCTCTGCGTGTTCACTGTACCAAGTCGGAACGGTGTATCGTAGTCTGATGACAGCAGCCTCTCCCGCTCTAATACATTTTCTCCTGTAACATTTTTTTCAGGCTTTCAAAGCATGATTCTAAAAATTAAGGTGCTGCCCCTAGATATAGCTTTTGCTAAATGGCATGATGCATAAATAATTTGGCTATATTTTCGCAGTCTTAGGATATCTACTTGAAGACGCCCAAACCCTGGAACTAAAGTCTTTTTTTTTGTTGACAGAGTGTTTGGAAAGAAAGGCAAAGTTAAATGGCATACACCAAGAATATCGCTTACTCAATGGCCCCGCGTGGCGGTCTAGTGGCTAAGGTACTCAGCTGATGACCCGCAGGTCGCGGGATTGAATCCCGGCTGCGGCGGCTGCATTTCCGATGGAGGCGGAAATGTTGTAGGCCCCGTGTGCTCAGATTTGGGTGGAGGTTAAAGAACCCCAGGTGATCGAAATTTCGGGAGCCCTCCACTACGGCGTCTCTCATAATCATATGGTGGTTTTGGGACGTTAAACCCCACATATCAATCAGTCATTCCTTCACTCAATGTACAAAAAGAGTAGAACAAATGAAGTCATCCAACTTTTGTTTTCGTTTTGCAGCGTCCCCATTGCCCAATTACTTAACGAAGAGTGAAGAAATAACAGCACGTGCTGTATAACGTAAAGCATAAGTGTCAGTTTGAGCAAATAATATTGAACAGAAAAATGAGGTAGACAGGCACTCCAAATAGACAAGAAAAAAATCGGCAGATCCCACGTACTTTCAGAATCGATGTTATGCGAAGAAGAAACACGTGCCGCATCAGATTGTCTATCACCATCACCTAGCATCACGTAGCTAAAGCTTAGCAACAATCTAGAATCAACCTATCAACAACCTGCATCACCTAGCTGTGGCCCAAAAAAGTAAAACCTAGAAGCAACCAGATTAGTCTTAAGAGTCGTCCAGTTTTGCTGTTTAGAGCCTTGTGAGGCTCGGTGCAAGCTTCGAATTTTTTTCAAAGAACTAAATTTTGAAATCTAAGGACTGCCCTTCAGCATAACATATTTACATGATATCACGAGAGACGCTTTACACGAAATCAAATAAGTAGAATTCATGAATGAATTCCAAGTGGGATCGGTCCTTGCATCCGCTCTTCTAAGACTAGAGGGTCATCGGGTCGGTGAGTGCTTGCGCTGAGATGAGGAAAGTGGCTTTGCTCTAGGCACCGACACGACCGCAGCAAACGTGTCACGTCCCTTTTTGTTATAGAAGTGTCACAAAGAGGGCATGCGGCTCCGTACGCTGCCTGGTAGTGTTGCTACCTGTGGGCGGCCACTGCCGGCGTAAGCGAAACTCCTACGCGTAGTCTCTGAAGTTCCACCACTTCTAAGCGAGTAAACCCACCAGAGAGGTCGCAAACACACAGTGGCATTGGTGCTAGTGTATTGCGTTGGAGACAATGCTTTTAGCGCAACAGCTTTCCGCGATCATTTTCGGGTAATTGCGACAGCGGCGTTTTCACGCGCCATCCATCAGCTGGGAAGAGATGTCAGCACAACAACACTCATTGAATGGGTTGGGCGAGTGGCAGTGCCTGTTCAGCTACAGGTGAATTCTGGTAGTCACTCTCCCGTTTGTTTGTTTAAACAGCTCACAAGCGGATCGGGTCCTCATTTGTTCTGTTTATGTGGGTAGTTATACGTGGATGAGTTGCGTCGAAAGAGCAGCTATACGGCCGGGTGTCGTAACTAGTGGCTGTTTCTACAAACACAAAAAGGCGGTTATTGCTCCGAATGAAAAGACAACAACTTTAGAATAGAACGAGCTCTAAAATGAAACTAGAAAAAGTAATTCACTCTTGACAACATTTCGACCGGCATTACTTAGCTAGCGAAAACGAAAAAAAAAAGACGAAGAGAAAGTAAGATGAGACACATATACTTACGGTTAAACAACGTCGCCAGAGCCAGTGATGCTATGGGAAGCAAAATGGACGGGAATAACAATGACGTAGTCCTGCAGTGGTTCTCAGTCAGTTGCTACTTTATTGGATGGTGAGCAAAAGAACAAATATCCGTTAACCGATCCCACACAATAAGGTCTTGTTCTCTTGACACTCTTTTTTTGGTGATCTAAACTGTGGGAAAACATTGTATGCTTCTTGTGTGCGCTTCAAGCTTGTTTCAATTCACTAGCGCTGCTTTTTTTAGACACAGAGCGTCGAGCAATACCGTTTCGTTATGCTCTCTTTGAATCGACGTTCTATTTCGCCATGGAAAAAGCAAAGCTCATGTATCTTTGAAGTGCGCGCGCAAATGACATCTGGTAACACAACCTCAGATAGCGTACGCTCGTACATTAGCTTACATTGCAAATTACAAAAACGTATCGATGCCGTTCAGCGGACATTTCTTGGGATCGTTGGTGCTACGACTGCTACTCAATATCGTCATTGAGTTCTCGACAACGAAAGAAGTAGGAAAGTGGGACACGTCTTTGCGAAAAAAAAAAAAAAGAACTAAAGCGATATCAAATTTTCGCTGCCTTGGAGACTATTTCTTAGCCATAGACTTCGGAAAATTTTCCAAAACAATGTTGGAGGCACTAGCTTGACGATTCGGAAAATGCTTGAAACCAGACACTAAAACAATCACCAATAATGAAGCACACTGAGCATGTGAAAACTCATTTGACGACGTTGTGTGCAACTGGATGGCATTGCCTTCAATGAATGGCTGCTCTCTCTCTCACACACACAAAAACAAACAAATCAAAAAAGTTGAACCTCAAGAGTCAATGCTATTGGATTACCTTAGCTAACTCATTTTGAAAGTATGTTGCAAGTGAGAATACCTGCTGTAACGATAAAAATAAGGAATTAATAAGGATTGAAACACGAACACGATGTCTCTGTGACCGGACCGGACTGTTCCTTAACTCAGCTGCGTGGTTCTACGAATAATGTATTTTATGGTGGCAGGTTGATAAATATAAAATGAAAAGTGATGCTGGCTATAGCAAACAAGGTTCCACGCAACCGTCCTCCGACCTCCCCCCCCCCTCCCAAGAAAAACAGAAACTAAACACCGCTGGAAAAGGAAATACTGTGCCTAGATGTGTGGCATCGCGTAGACAAAGATAATTTGTAGAGAAATGAGAAAGGTATTGCTACAGAGTAAGGATAGAAAGTCACCTCTCTGGGTGGGTTGGGGGAAGTCACCGTGTCGCATCCCTATAGACGATTGCAAGAACGTCCCTGTAGAATATTTTGGTTCTTTGACGTTTCCGACTCTCTGTAAAATATTTTTTTTCTTAACCGAAGTTTTCGTAGATTCGTGTAATGGTAGTGGATCCACGTTCTGCCGCAATTGAATTTCGCCAGCTGAAAGATGCCAAAGGGTCGCAAATCATAAGTCATATTTGTCAAAGTGCACTTTTTTACGAACTTTTCGTGCAGTTGTTGTTTATGGCAAAAAGGTGGTTTTACTTCTTCTTTATCTTTAGTGCCAAAGGACACTTGTTTGAACACACGGCGTAGCATGCAATTGGAGACAAATATTTCAGCAAACACAGATATCAAAGAGTGTTTCTTATAAAAAAGAACTAATGTGAGTGCACTATGGGGTAATCATATCTTCAAGTGAACAATAACTTGGTTTTTCTTACATTAAGTCTGCTCACTGAGCTTACACATCGAAGTCTTTTTGCTTGGTCAATACAAATATCTGTGTTCTTTCCATCTTTGGGAGGTAATAAAGCAGTCGGCTCAAACAACTGCTCCCGAAAGAGTGTACTTCTCCAGAAAGATGTGGCAAAATAAGCTCTCCGTTTTTGATAACGTTGAGGCCAAAGAGTGCGGCACATGATGAAAGCTTACCTTGAGAATTCTGTTTACTGCTCCTTCATAAAAGGCCTTTCGTGTGCTTCACTTACTAATGACATAGCTTCCGCGCAATGCTCATCGCAAACATTCCGACTCTCTTTGAAACAAACGTCGTTGCCGGGGCCATGCTCCGAGAATTTTTTCGATCAAACGAGATAAAAAGATAGGCGCTGTGCAATGGTTATAACGTTGTGTTTGTCGCATTATAAGTTCGAAAATGGGCTTTTATTGTCAGGTAATTTGGATAGATGAAGGTGCAATCACTTTATACATTGTCGGTCGACCACGTTCAATTTTTTTCGATTTTTTCCCCACGCCTCAATATGCGTTGCCGAAGCTGCTATCGTAGTCTCTTTGAGGTATCGAGTTCCACTTGGTATCCAGCGCCATGTTTAATTAAACTCCGTACATGTTTTCGCGTACGGGAACAATTCTAGAGCAAACACGATTCCACAGTTTTTGAGCACTGCCCGTAGAGCGTGTGCGATAGCTGGGAACTGCAGCGGCTTCGTGGTGATTGTTATTATTGCCGGGAGCAGGAATGGAACTATACGGTCTTCGAATATATATGTATACAATTTTTTCATCCACTTTTCTTTCTTCTTTTTTCTTATTTACATTCCATTGGTTCTAATAACTTCCCTGGTACATTCCTTGGCCATTACTAGTCTTTATATCTCATTATATTGTGTTAAAACACGGAAATACGAGCCCTTAGCATCACACTCCTCTCACATTATAATATATATATATATATATATATATATATATATATATATATATATATATATATATATATATATATATATATATATATATATATATATATATATACAAGAAATAGCATAGCGGGTTTCGCCAATAGACATGAGGCGTATCACTTTCGCGTCTCTAGTTCCGAAGCTTTTCTGCCGTGTTCGCCGAGAACAGCCGAAAGAGCGCGTTGCAGATATGATGGAAGCGCACCGTGTCGAAGCACCGTGTCGACTGAAGGTAAATGGTGACTGTAGCAGAAATAAGGCTAGACAAGCGTAGACTGCGTTCGATGCGAACGGAAAGCAAGAATCTTCTTTTTTATTGCTTATTATTACTACTGCGCGCTTTAGGCTCCCACAGTCTTCGTATTATTTCTTGTCCCTTGGCGAGTTTTACCAGCTGCCCCCCGAAGAGACGTGAAATTGCAGTGTGGTAAGGGGGGCCTTCAACACTTCACGTTGGAGGACAACCGTTTCGTTTACTTAGATCCAGTGGTTCTCAAACAGAAGTCCGTGGACCCTAGGGGGTCTGCGAGCCATTTTTGGCGGTCCGCAAGACCCCTCCTTATAAAAACACAAAAACCGAAGAAAGAGAAACATCTCTTTTGGAGGCACACTGTAGGACATACGCAAAGTTTCTAAAAAGTTTTATATGTCCTATGAAAGCGCCTCTTTTCAATTTTAGTATGATTTTTGGTGTGAATTTTTTGCACTGCAGCACAGCCGATTTACCTTTCTCCTTCTCAATGTTATGGTTGTAAAGCTTATATGCACGCTAGCATAGTGTTTTTTAGTCTTTGATATTTCAAAAACAAACATAGGCTGAAACGATTGTAATGTGGCTGCAAACCACGCTAATTTTTCGACAATGTGTCGAGATCAAATTTGTGTGGAACTTTGCTCTGACCATTATTTGACGGGGAGAAGTGATAAGCGCCGATTTCACGTTGAGTTTTCTATTTCTGACTCCCCTGCAGCTCCTGTTTTGTCTCTACAAGAAGTTTCTCGTCACTTTACCTGGTCCAGAAGGTGTTCCCAAGCATCCACGGCTGGGAACCACTGACATTGACGAACATTTTTTTCGCAGGAACTTTTTGTGAGTGTCTCTTGCGATACGTACGACAAGCTGCGTGCAGTAGGCTGTCCGTTATCCTCTTGAGTGGGTAACAATGAAATGATACTCAGGAAACCCGCACATTATATTCAGCAGGATGTGTACCTTCGTGAGCGCGAACCTTTGCTAACTTATACACAAACTTTGAGCAAACTTTCAATGCGTAGACCGTTGCGGTGGAATGGTTGTCATGGTGCTCGGCTGCTAATTCGAAGGTCGCAGGTGTGATCCCAACCACGGTGGTTGCATTTAGACTGAGGCAAATGCTACAGGCCCGTGTATTGTGAGATCGCAGGGTGCGTTAAACAACACCAGATAGTCGAAGTTTCTGGAGCCCTTTATTACGGCCTGCCTCACAGTTATACCATCAATCTGGCAAATAAAACCGCTGATATTATTTTTTTCTCACTTCTCTCATACTGTAACGTGCCCTTTGCAGCTGCATTGGTACGTATATGACGGACACGCCCTACATGGCCATACAAAACCAAAATTTATTTGTATTATATGCGCTAACCTTCCCAGATCGCGCGTGGCGCAGCAACTTGGTTTAAACTCCACTATTCGTCATTTGTTCATTAAAAATTAAGAAGGGAACACAGAGGCCATAAACATCAATTAGGCTTTCTGGTCAGAGGTAACCATTATTTGAGAAAGGCTAGTTGACTACCGGGGTTAACCCAATAACGAAAACCGAGGCCACACATTTGAGCTTCGCTGGTTAAGCACCTGTATGAAGTTCTTGGACAGTGAATTTTTAACTTATGCGCGCAATTTTTGTAAGACAGGTCATTTTATGTTTTAAATAATAATTTTTGTCCCGAAGGAAATAAAAGTATTTGGATAAGGTTTTCACTGTCAGACAATTTGTACTCGCTGATGAGTTCAGGTGGCGCCACGTGTATGTGACCGCCAGTGAGATCTACTCGGTAAAGGCTGCCGCAACACGCCCACGAGCGAGAAATTCACGTCAATAGCAGGAAACAGCAGTGCAACCAAAGTTCGAAGAAACCACGTTTTCTGAAGCAACGTGCACTAATTTAATATTTCTCTGAATGCCACGAAGTACACATTCATGGGCACGTCGTAACCCGCAGGTTGTTTAAAGTGCCGCGCTCCTGCATGGTTAGGAAGCGGTGAGGCTCGCAGAACAGAAACATAGCGGCTGTTTCTAATCGCGGTGCCGGGCTGTGTGTCAGGAATGCAGCAGCTGGTGGAGGCGGCATGGTTCAGGTCAATGGCCACCTCCCCTCTCCCTCTCTGCCTCCCTCTACCCTCACCACCGAATGACCCTTGGTTATTTCTCCTGTGGGCGCTGCGGTTAGGCAGAATGGAATCGTCGAATCGGCGCAGACGAACTGGGGAAGCGAAAAATGGAGTGCTTGGACAAAGAAGTTCAGTAAACAAGCTTGACCTTTGAATGCTCGGGGGATCTTCTAATCAAAATCTTTGAAGCGGAAAAAGAAAGCGTGGTTTGGTTGCGAAATTCCAAGCGAAAGCTTTCACTATAGATGAGTGTAATTGATGGGCCAGAGTCCGCGATTGTTTGCGTTCGCCCTTGTTTCCCTTGTGCGTGCGCCTGCCTGCTCCCGGAGATTTTCGCAATTGGTGGGTTCTTAAAGGTTAAGCGCTGTAAATATATAAGAAAAGAAAAACGACACCGCACTCATAACGTAAACCAATCTTCTTTAACGAAAGGAAGTTTTCTGTTCAATATTTGCGCACGGATCGATAGATAGAGAGATCGTTAATTTTTCTCCAAGATGATGAGGGAGGATGGGAGAAAAAACTGACAATTAGCTTGACTAGCTCTGGGCCCTGGACTTTACAGTTTGGAGCATTTGCAGCAAACTGTGCTGCATACATCAAGGAACAACAACAACAACAACAACAACAACAACAACAACAACAACAACAACAACAACAACAACAACAACAACAACAACAACAACAACAACAACAAAACTTACAGTGACACAATAATAAAACAGGACACAATAATTAACAATGTGAATGAAAAGTGTAAACAATGTTATTATTCACTAAATTTCGTCGTTAAGTTTTGAAAAAGACATATAGAGGGCACCATTCAGTTTTGAAGCACATATATGTCTTGCACAAATGCAGAGTCATAGCATATTTTTAGCAATCCCAGTTACTTTCGGAATATTACGGAAAGATTCATTATGCGTTATTTAAAACATGTCGTAGTCGCAAAATTAACCATTTTTGTGACGTCTGGAATAAATTGAGTTTGGAAATACAGAATGGCACATGAAATTGGGGTTAGGAGGAAGGAAAGAATCTCAATATTTTAACATTGCGATTTCTTGTTTGTATAATTACTACCACATATACTTGACGAATGCGGTTTCAACGCTAACCGTGCTTGAAATATTTGTAGTAATCAAAACTAACATACATTGATGCCTAGGAATGTATAAAAAATGCTATAAGCGGAGACCAGATTTAAGGTTAATGTCTATTTTGTTTTGTTTTTTGCGTTCCTATCACTCCACTTCTATATGTGAACATGAATTAGAGGTTAAGAAGGGCTTGTATGATGTCTTTTTATGGCCTAAAAATGTCTATTTTTGGCGTTCTGCATAAATGACTTTAAGTGTTTAGAAACGCCCGATTTCAAGATAGGCGGCTGTATAAACGCAATATAACCTGAAACTTTGCTTTGGAGTGCAGTTTGAAACCGTTAATAACACATTATGGTTAAAGAGCTTGTTTCGGCGAAACTCTAGGGTCGTTGTCGGCGTCATTTGTTGTTAGTGACAAATCAGCACTGTTCGCGTAGGGAAATTCGACGTAGCTGCAAATGAACAAATAGCAAAGAAAAAAAATGTGTGCCATAGAGCCACACTCATGCTCGAAACTTCTTCAAAACA
This sequence comes from Rhipicephalus microplus, assembly GCF_013339725.1. NCBI lineage: Eukaryota > Metazoa > Arthropoda > Arachnida > Ixodida > Ixodidae > Rhipicephalus > Rhipicephalus microplus. The sequence continues at coordinate 67,907,962 of NC_051170.1, forward strand.
CTATACAAATGTCATTTAGTGCAAGTAGTGTCATCAACACGTAATATCCGTGACATAGGCAGTGTTTACACTGTCAGTTAACGTTGCCATTGGAAGGAACGCTTGGTTCATAACTCACTTATGGGTCATTTTTGTAGTGATTTCGTACGGGAAGTCCCCAAACTGCCGATGCCAATCTTTTAAATGACTCAATGAATGCTTATTCGGAAGTACGTTATCGTTTCATGGTTTTCTATTGCTACTTGGTCACCGCACGGGGGCCCTAGGAAAAGAAAAGGCTTTAGATTGACCATGCCTGTGTAGCTCATGAACATGCACTAACAAAATTGGGAAATATGGCCGAAGGCAGTAATGTAGGCTTCAGGCTGATTGTTTTGGACCCCTGGGCTAAGACAACTTGTTTGTTTTGCATTATTGGAGCAATCTCGCTCACTTGCTTACGTGTTAGCGTTACAGCGTCGAAGAGCATGCTTCGTGAAAATGTCGGGTCACCATCAGTGTCATTAGTTATGAGCAAACAATGGGCGTTGTCACCGAGTGTAAATATGAAATAGGTGTAAATAAATAACAAGAATATTTGGCTCGAATGACAATCAAGCTCATTGGAGAGCTGGAGCTCTAAAACAGAGCCGTTAAAGCCCGTGCTTGAAACTGTTCCGAAAAAAAAAAGAAAAACATCCTGAACAATTGTGATCCGCTTTTCGGGCGTGAGCGATAGGGGCGTAAGCTTTATAGAATGGGAGGTTTCGCGGGCTTGTGGATGAGAATCACTTTAGCTTCTGTTCCTTGTTGCGGAATAGTGCCCTCATTTCAGCGCTCGTTAACATATTGCGTGATGTTCGCTATATCTTGGTCACCAAGGTTCCGTCGTGTTCTGTTGGTTATCTCGTCTGGTTCCGGTGCAGATTTGGTGCTTAGCGTCTGTAGTGCTCTAGACAGAAACAACAGCTGTCTTGAAGGCAACAAACTCTACCCAGACTTCACGTCCCGCACACGGCTCTTCACGCAAGACACCATGCTGCAAATTAGGCATCAGATCCTGCACAATAAAACAAAATTCACCTGAGCGATCTTAGGATTAGACCTTACAAAAACCTTTGACAAAGCATCGCATATTACATCAGATCAGCCAAAAAAGCTTAGAATAGAAAGCGTATAATAATTTCAAGGACTTTCTAACTGACCGAACGGCATCCCTGGTAATGGGAGAACTGAGATCTGAGGAAAGGCACATGGGCAGTGCTGGTACTCAGCAGGGTACAGTAATATTGCCAATGTTGTTTAATTTAATAAGGATAAGACTCCCGGCACAGCTTATCTTTATATACGGAATACATCATTCCATTTATGCAGATGACGTCACCGTCTGGACCTGTGAAAGTAGTGACGCAGAGATAGAGCAGAGGCACCAGGAGCTGTCACTGCTATTGCGGAGTATCTTGAAGGAACTCGCCTTGAGTGCTCGCCAGATAAATTCGAAAGAATAAATCGACCCACGCTCAAAGGCAGGGCATCCAAGGGATACAGCCGGGACCGTGCTTACGAAGAGATTCCAATTCACACCAAAAATAGCAGGACTATTCCTGTAGTGTCAAAAGCCAGACTTCTTGGGCTCTTCATACGATTTAAGGGTACGAACGGCGAAACTGTCAAGAGGCTAGTCACCAAAGTCACCAACGCAATACAGCTAATCAAGTGAGTCACAAACAAACACCAGGGCATGAAAGATGCTAACGTCATCAGGCTTATTTGTTCATTCGCCATAAGTCATATCATACACGTAGCGGCATATCTAAATTGGTATGCAGCCGAAAAAGTCAAGATAAACGCACTCATAGGAAAGATGTACAAGCAAGATTTAGGCCGTCCAGATAGTCCCCAGCTCCTAGAAACTATTTCAACTGTGTTTACACACTTCAGAAGAGCTGATAGAAGCTCAACAGATTGCCCAGTTGGAGAGTCAAGCCAGCACGAGAACATGACGGTGTGTCCTCGAAAAGTTAGAGATAACTTGTAATAGGCAACAAGAATTTGAAGTGTAGGTTCCAAAAGTGATTAGGGAAAAGCTCCAGGTCCCTTTTCTGCCCCCTAAACGTGCACCCCAAACTTGATTGATTGATTTGTGGGGTTTAACGTCCCAAAACCACCATTTGATTATGAGAGACGCCGTAGTGGAGGGCTCCGGAAGTTTTGACCACCTGGGGTTCTTTAACCTGCACCCAAATCTGAGTACACGGGCCTACAACATTTCCGCCTCCACCGGAAATGGTGCACCCCAAACTTAATCAAGGCAGACGAGAAAGCAGAGCAAGAACTCTACTCAAGGCCTATCCTAGAGACAATGAGGCGTTGTTCGTAGACACAGCGGAGTACCCGAGACACAAGCTCTACGCTGCGGAAACAATAAACACCTATGAGAAGTGCGAAGCGCGTGCTCAACACGCTCTAATAACTCCAAATTTGCAGAAGAGGTGGCTATAGCACATGCCATAATTTTCCCAAAATGTAGATATGTCATGAGCGACTTGCAGTCGGCCATCTACATCTACGCGCAAGGAAGAATATTTCCCTAGGCAACTAACATCCTCCTCCGGAAGGGTAAGCTGATATCATTCGAGGAATTTGAAGAAATGTATATTGACACGTTCTATTTTCCAAGTTTTTGTTATCGTCCCAAAACACCACACGATTTTCAGCGCAAACCGCGCGTGCAGTTTTCGAGAAGGTTCCGGACTGTAGTAGATGATTTCGATAAGATCACGCCCACTGTGCGAACGGTACAGATTGTTCTGGAACCTACGCCACCGCCAGCGATAACGCTAGAACATTCGACGGCGGGAGTATAAATGCCAACGCGCTTCGCCGCTTGTCAGTTGCTGATCGAAGGCCGACGCTCCGTTCGCCGCTATCAGTCCGAGACTGCTATCTGTGCGAGACTGCTGTTGTAATTGGACTTTCCTTTTACCGGGCACAGGTTCGCCCAAATAAACAGTTAAATCCCAACATGAAGTCTCCTGTCTTCGGCCACGTCACGACTCCATGACAATATTATATATGGTTCCCAGCCCGCACCCCATGTGAGTCTCTTGTTCCCAACCTCAACAAAGAAGCTCACCGCGTCGCGTGACGGAGCTTTTTAAGAGGCACCGGGAGAAGAGGAGTGGTTGGAGAGGGATAAAATGTTTAGGTTCTGCGATGATATCTAATTATGCCGGAAGTCGAGGCGCAGAATCCCAACACTTAGGTCCAGTTATACCATCAATCTGGCAAATAAAACCGCTGATATTATTTTTTCTCACTTCTCTCATACTGTAACGTGCCCTTTGCAGCTGCATTGGTACGTATATGACGGACACGCCCTACATGGCCATACAAAACCAAAATTTATTTGTATTATATGCGCTAACCTTCCCAGATCGCGCGTGGCGCAGCAACTTGGTTTAAACTCCACTATCGTCATTTGTCATTTAAAAATTAAGAAGGGAACACAGAGGCCATAAACATCAATTAGGCTTTCTGGTCAGAGGTAACCATTATTTGAGAAAGGCTAGTTGACTACGGGGTTAACCCAATAACGAAAACCGAGGCCACCACATTTGAGCTTCGCTGGTTAAGCACCTGTATGAAGTTCTTGGACAGTGAATTTTTAACTTATGCGCGCAATTTTTGTAAGGCAGGTCATTTTATGTTTTAAATAATCATTTTTGTCCCGAAGGGAATAAAAGTACTTAGATAAGGTTTTCACTGTCAGACAATTTGTACTCACTGATGAGTTCAGGTGGCGCCAAGTGTATGTGACCGCCAGTGAGATCTACTCGGTAAAGGCTGCAGCAACACGCCCACGAGCGGAAAATTCACGTCAATGGCAGGAAACAGCAGTGCAGCCAAAATTCGAAGAAACCACGTTTTCTGAAGCAACGTGCACTGATTTATTATTTCTCTGAATGCCGCGAAATACACATTCAAGGGTACGCCGTAACCCGCAGGTTGTTTAAAGTGCCGCGCTCCTGCATGGTTAGGAAGCGGTGAGGCTCGCAGAACAGAAACACGGCGGCTGTTTCTAATCGCGGTGCCGGGCTGTGTGTCAGGAATGCAGCAGCTGGTGGAAGCGGCATGGTTCAGGTCAATGGCCACCTCCCCTCTCCCTCCCTTCCTCCCTCTACCCTCACCGCCGAATGGCCCTTGGTTATTTCTTCTGTGGGCGCTGCGGTTAGGCAGAATGGAATCGTCGAAACGGGGCAGACAAACTGGGGAAGCGAAAAATGGAGTGCTTGGACAAAGAAGTTCAGTAAACAAGCTTGACCTTTGAATGCTCGGGGTATCTTCTAATCAAAATCTTTGAAGCGGAAAAAGAAAGCTGCGTTTGGTTGCGAAATTCCAAGCGAAAGCTTTCACTATAGATGAGTTGTAATTGATGAGCCCAAGCCCGTGATTGTTTGCGTTCGCCCTTGCTTCCCTTTGTGCGTGCGCCGGCCTGCTCCCGGAATTTTCTCAATTGGTTGGTTCTTTAAAGGTTAAGCGCTGTAAATATATAAGAAAAAGAAAAATGGCACCGCACTCATAACGTAAACCAATCTTTTTTAACGAAAGGATAGTTTCTGTTCAATATTTGCGTACGGATCAGATAGATAGAGAGATCCTTTATTTTTCTCCAAGATGATGAGGGTGGATGGGAGAAAAAACTGACAATCAGCTTGACTAGCTCTGGCTCCTGGACTTTACAGTATGGAGCGTTTGCAGCAAACTGTGCTGCATACATCAAGGAACAACAACAACAAAAAAACTTACAGTGACGCAATAATAAAACAGGACACAATAATTAACAATGTGAATGAAAAGTGTAAACAATGTTATTACTCACTAAATTTCGTCTTTAAGTTTTGAAAAAGACATATATAGGGCACCATTCAGTTTTGAAGCACATATATGTCTTGCACAACTGCAGTGTCATAGCACATTTTTAGCAATCCCAGTTACTTTCGGAATATTTCGGAAAGATTCATTCTGCGTTATTTAAAACATGTCGCTGTCGTAAAATTAACCATTTTTGTGATGTCTGGGATAAATTGAGCTTGGAAATACAGAATGACACATGAAATTGGGGTTAGGAGGAAGGAAAGAATCTCAATATTTTAACATTGTGATTTCTTGTTTGTATAATTACTACCACATATACTTGACGAATGCGGTTTCAACGCTAACCATGCTTGAAATATTTGTATTAATCAAAACTAACAGACATTTAGGCCTAGGAATGTATAAAGAATGTTATTAGCGGAGACCAGATTTAAGGTTAATGTCTATTTTGTTTTGTTCTTTGCGTGCCCGGAAAAGCGAAGCTAGGCTAGAGATTATGCTATTGTGTTATATACTTTTGAAGGAGAAGCCCAAGTTTCGTACAACTTTTTCATAAATTTACTATTTGTTTTGGACAACTCTCGCTCCATGCGGAAACCAAGTATGACTGCAAAGCCAAGTGCACATCGTAAGAGAGCGCGCGAAGTCTCTCCTATATGAAAGACTTGCCCCGTGGGCACACACTTGGCAACGGAGAGGTATCGGTGCATGGCTGCTATCTATGTGTGGAGTCTATATTCTAGGTAATAAAATAAATTGACATCCTCATGCTAGCTCAGATAGCAAAATTTGAACTTAGGAGTTTCGTGTAAGCGTCACCATTCCATATAAAAAATTACATCGTAAGAAGTCTACAGGCGGCCGTGCATAACCTTGAGTTTCCTTTTGATTGAACAGCACAGTTGATAGCGTTTGACTCCCTCAACGTGATTTCGGTGATAGCTCAAATGACAGGGTGCTGGTGAAGAAGTATTACAGTGAGAATGCCCGATCGGCACAGAAGTAAGCTCTCAGGAATGCAGAGGATATAGCGGTGAACAGTGGGGCAATATCGTAGTTCACTTCGTTGAGTTGATGCGCTGTTTCCAAAGGCTTAGGGTAGCTTGAATGAGGTCATGCTGGTGTGTGTAAATGACCGGGAGTTGAATGGGAGCCCAACTTATCGCTTCTCCTGTTGCAGTCGGAGCTCTTTGGAACTTCGGAAGACTCGCAGTTCCTATTGTTGGCCGTCCATCGAACTGAAGGAAAAAATCACATGCCCTTCATTTCTCTAAGATATTCGAAGGTCTGGGCACGTAGCGTGTAGGCAGAGTAACCACTCGTCATTCAGGGTAACTCACTGGGTTACAAGGGAAAGCAAACGCTAGAGGGTGAGACGGGAAATTAGGTGGGAAGATAAAATTAGGAAGTTTGCAGCTATAGCGTGGCAATAGACAGTACAGGACTGAGTTGATTGGTGGAACATAGTAGAGGCCTTAGCCCTGATTTGGGCAGCAGTCAGGCTGCTGCTGCGGATGACTTGAAAGTCTAAGTCGTATTCTTGTTCTTTTTCCTGTTCATCCAGTTTTTCTTTAGTCGATGGTACTGATTCGTCGCTCTCCTCCCCCATTTCTCCCCGAAAGCCTTCTGAACCCAGCATGGTTTCTAACTGCCTCTGGTATATTCCCACGTTTGAAGAAGCGACTACGAAGTGTGATGACGACTTGGCGTAATGTCGCAAATGTTGGCAAATTGTTATGGTCCCTCGTCACGCCACCAGTGGTCGATTTTTTTTCCAGATAAGTGAGGCATCTGAGGCCTTTTACTTAATGAAGGCAGCTGAGAAACCGGAAACGCTCCACAATAGTTGCAATCCATGAATCACCGAATTTTTCTTGTTCATTGTCGGCTTGTGTCTCCGTTAGAGTCGCATTACTGTTCACGCATACGGTTCTCGTTGGGGCCGCGGGAACATGAGGGAAAAATACCTATTGGACAAATATAGAGATACAACGGGTATACAGCAAGTCATGTTAACGCTGTTCTCGAGTGAAAAAAAAAATGAAAAAAAAAATGGCAGCATATTGACGGAGTCGATGATGGGGAGTGGGGCGAAGCATTCGTCCGTCCATTCGTTCTTGCTTCCGTCCATTCCTGCGTACGTCTGTGTAACCGTCCATGCGTCCATCCACCCGTCCGTGCGTGCGTCTGTTCGTGCGTCCGTCCCTGCATTCGTCCATGCATCCGCACCTGCGTCCGTTCATGCGTCCATCCATGCATCTGTCTCTGTGTGTCCGTTCGTCCATCTATTCAGCACTCCAAGTACCACCATCTCGCATCTTTTCATCATATATTCTCCATATAGAAGCACCGCCATCCAGCGGACATTTCAAGGACTAAACGGGAGGTGGCACATGCACACTTTCTTACAGCTTGCGCATCGGGTTTACTTCCCACCTTTAACCACCTCGAGTTCATGGTATATACTAGTTCACTGTATTCATGGCTATGCGGCTCAACGCTCGCTAAACCTTTCTAAAACCAAGGAGGTTACACCCCCAGCGAGTATAATGTAGCAACCCTTTCTTGTCAGATCGTGCTCAATGTACATGCCAATAGCTGCTAATGGGGATCGCAGCGTGCGCGTTACCTAAAGGCCGAATGCTCCTGTCTCTCATTCCCCCTTAGCAGCCATTAACAAGTGAATTGAGCACTATATTTTTATTGTTCAACAACGCACAAAAGAAATCTCTCACCGGAACCACCTTGGAGGTCAAAATCGTAAGGACCGCTATTTCGGGTATGTGCCACTGGTGGTTACGTACTACGAGAGACGCACAAGCCACGCCATAAGGAGCTTCGCCCCTAAAACAAACCTGGTTGATCTCTTTGCCATGAGAACCGGTATAAGGCGAAAGTAAAACGTCTCCTTACAGAAGTATTTCAGTGCTTACAGTAAATTGATACAAAAGAGGTTGTGCAATTTCTACTGGCGTTCAACCGATAAAGCACCGTTAAACTTAAGTGCATCCACGTTGGCACTTAGTGAAATTTTCATCCCGAAGACCTACGTTCATGAGTATTGATGGAATAATAATGTAGCGTGCCCCCGTTGTCATGGATGCCTGTGGTAGCTGTAGTAGTTGACGGTGAGCGTGGTACCTACGAAATCGTTATGATAGTCTGAAGAACATGACTGATAGTCCACCAAATTTTGTTTGTGTTATTGAACACGTTTGAGTTATTGAACGCCCCTGTCTGACTAGAAGGAAACGCACCGTGCACAGTGTGTTCCCTGTTGGCCATCTATGACATTTCACGTGGTGAGCGCAATCAAGCAACGCGGAGTAATATGAAGGCGAAGCTGACGCGTCGCTCTATATACATTGCCAGCGGCCGTGGAGTTGCAGAACTACTTTGATATGGGTATATGCTATGAGCCCCGCCGATGCTTTAAGTAGAGTCGCCACCTGGCAGTGTGTGAAGGCGTTCACAAAATTGCACTTCTTTTATTGCAAACCCACCCAACAGGACGGACGCGTAGAAGCGACGCGTTGAAGGAGCTAATGATGAATCTCACTATCATGATGCATTACACTTTGTTATAGTATATCCCCTTCAGTCATGAATTGTGATGCGCTGTCAGAAAGGCGTCAAATTTGCGTGGCATAGTTCCAAGGCACTCAGTATTCAATGCGAAGCATTTCTTAACGAATTTCGGTCACTTTGAGCGTATCTATCTATCTATCTATCTATCTATCTATCTATCTATCTATCTATCTATCTATCTATCTATCTATCTATCTATCTATCTATCTACTATCTATCTATCATATCTATCTATCTATCTATCTATCTATCTATCTATCTATATATCTATCTATCTATCTATCTATCTATCTATATCTATATACTATCTATCTATCTATCTATCTATCTATCTATCTATCTATCTATCTATCTATCTATCTATCATCTACTCTATCTATCTATCTATCTATCTATCTATCTATCTATCTATCTATCTATCATCTATCTATCTATCTATCTATCTATCTATCTATCTATCTATCTATCTATCTATCCTATCTATCTATCTTCTATCTATCTATCTATCTATCTATCTATCTATCTATCTATCTATCTATCTATCTATCTATCTATCTATCTATCCATCTATCTATCTATCTATCTATCTTCCTATCTATCTAGCCGCCTACGACTTTTAGCTCTCCTGGCCGTTTCGATAATGGTATCGATACCAGACTTGGTAAGGCATAACATGACTGTATGAAGAACATATTTGAGGGTGATTCCACGAGAGATCGACACGGGTCCAAAAGTTGATATTTTAGATTTCATTGAGTATTTTATATTTCGTGCACCTCTGACCAGGTAGCCCGAACGTCAACTTCGTTTTATGATTAACGGCATAACTTACGAGAAAAAAAAATCAAACTTCACCAACACGGAGGCACTGATTTCGTCACTTGTCATTTTCGAAAATTGCAGATGCTATAAAAAGACAAATATTTTTGTTTCAAGGAAGATATTTGTTACCTGAAATGCATGTCTAATAAAGAATAAATTCATACGGTTTCAAGTTTGTAGACCTTAAGAAAAGAGCTTTTATAAATGTCTAATTTTGTGACAGTATAAAATAAGTTACTTATTCCCCACTTTTTTTCTCCGAAAGTAATGCAAGCAGCGTTTTCAAACTTGACACGTTTTAAGGATATAGTGTGTTCATTAGGTACATAAATTATTCCTGCCGTAGGGCAAATGTAAATTTTTATATATTGCCTCAAAATTCTCATATTGGCAAAAGCGTACTCCACTGAAATTTGAATAATAAAAAAACCCCGTCTTCCATTTTTTTTAAATCTCATAAATAGACAACCGAAGGCCATCATACAGTAATATAAAAAAAAAACAGGTTGCATTATTTTGTTTTTAGCGAGAATATTCGTGGTACAAATCAGAGCTTTTCGAGAATGCGCTGATAAGTTGAGAAATATAGAAATCAAAACGGCAAAGCGGCAATAACCTTCAAACGTGAGTAAACGTGACCGCATTTGGTGAAGAAAGGCTGTTTTAGTAGATAGGAGTAACTATTCTGAACACGGTATTCTACAGTATCTGAATTCACTCTTATACGTAGAGCCCCGAGACTTCTAATATGTGGTGCCTCTCCATTACTGACACACAGATGGAGCTGCTGTGACGGCCATGTGTTTGCAACACGTTGGGTAAGAGAATTGGGTGTTGAATGAGTTCATAAATGATTCATAACAAATTTTTATCATTTGGGGCACGAAGACTGCCACATTAGACTGAAGAACAAGTTTTAGGGCAAGTAGTCATCCGTCGTCTGCTCTACAGATGAATTGCTGTGCGCCGCACCTCGGAGGCAATGCTTTAGATCTTATGGTTCAAAATAGGGACAAAGATTACGCCTCTCGTAATTTTATCGACAAAAACATTGTGAAATTCATTTTAACGTACTATACTTCAGTTTTGCATTCGCACTGCGGATGCTTGCGCACAAGTATCCACAGTGATCTCTCGTGGAATCACCCTTGATTGGTCGTAACATGAAAATCAAGACATGTATGTCAAGAATGTCATAATTTACATTTATGCTCCTGCTCTTCTGGTGGTTTCTTTCACATGACACATTGCAAAACTGGTACGGTATGACATGATTGCATGGCGAACACAAATGACACATCCTGACATGAAAATAATGACATAGGTGTCATGTAGCAACATCACTACATGCCTCGCTCATGATGCGCTCACGGCCGTTTCGCTAGCGTTACATATACCAAACTTGGTATTACGGTACGTGAATGGATGACGAAGGTATGTGATTGGTGCAAACATGATAATCATGAGATGCGGGTCATGTGAGAGCATGACTACACGCCACAGTCAAGGCGCCAATGCATTTCGACGTGACGCGGTGCGCGTGCTCACTGGCGTCACTTCGGCCTTGCGACGCCTGGCACAGGTCCCGGCATACACTCGCAGGTGCGCGCCGCGCTGCGTTGCTTTGATGCATGCACGTTTCAGCGCGTCCGGCGTCCCTCCATCATGAAAAGAGGGAGACGCAGTGTTGTCTGGGTAACGCATCTGCACGAATTTCACGCCGGTTGCCGTCGGGCCGCGCCGACGGACGCTGGTCGCGCCGGTCGCACCTGGCGTCAGACATTAGAGTGCTCGCGTTTTGCTAACGTAGCGTCGCTATGCTCAGCGTGCGCGCGCGTCAACGCTACGTCGGAGTATATTGCGTAGCGTCAACACTACGTTGGAGTATATTATGCGCTCGTGGCTGTTTTGCTAGCTCCACAAGTACCAAAATTTTGTGTTAAGTGTCGTCAGTGGATGACGAAAATATATGAGTGGTGCAAATATGATAATCCTGACGCGTGCCATGTAAGAACATGACGACATGACACGCTCATAGCGTGCTCGCGGTCGTTTCGTTAGCTGCACAAATACTAAATTTGGTATCACGTGACGTGAATTGATGACGAAGGTAAACGATGCATTTAAACATGATAATCATGACACGGAAGTCATGTACGGCATCATTTACCTCCAGCTCGTAACAGTTGTGCTGATTTTAAAATGACATATCGACCTTCCTCATTCGTGCTTCGCATATCATCGATTCCTACTGTACGTGGAATCTGCCCATTTTTTATTTTCCGAGCAAGAAAATTAAGAAAAGCATTGTTGCGTGTGAGTTCTGGAGAATAAAGTTAATGAGTGTGTAACTAATTATCTAATTATTCTGCCACCAGTCAGATTCCACACTTGCATAAAAACAATCTGCTATTTAGGCTCGAAATGCATGCACAGTTTTTTGTTATATTTGTTTCAAGCGAAGAAGAAACATACTTTTCACGTTGGTCTAGGAATGCGTCACGACGAAAATAGTCGAACATGGTAGTGCATTCAGCGAAGTGACTCTCTGCAGCAATACGCAGCATAATGAAGTTAAGTAATCACCAGCGGTTCACTCATAACAGTGTTACATTCGTAAGACTATTGTCCACTCAAGTACTCTACCAGGGGAGCGCAGAAAGTGATCTCTATCGTCGGCAAAGTTCACATGATCATAGGATTTCTCGACGCAGTGCAGGTATAGCGTTTATATCAACGTTCTGTATAAATGATGCGTTGTGCATGTTTAGGAAATGTTTATTATAATACATGGTGCCATGATAACTTGTGCATGGTGTCGATACAACAAGAACGGTAACTTATTTGAATGACTGAGCCTTACATTCACGAAACATTCTAGCAGAAGTGTCCATGTCCACGGTCGCCCTCATGCGCCAAACAATTGCTTCAAGGGGCTACTTACACACCCTTGTAATGAACTTTGTCACTCATTGCGTGTTTAAAACGAATTGTGAACACCTTTCTCTCAACTCCACCGCATTGTGGTGTAGCGCGAAGAAACACTGGGACACTAGCTAGAAAGGTAATGCTGACGTTTTTGGGGAACAGGAAGTGGCCCGTAGTTTGATCCAGTGACCCAAAAAAAGGCACCCGGCAACGCAAATTTACCTTTATTTGCTGCTTCCAAACTGGGAATACAAATAATAATGGTAATATGTTCTCAGTCACTGGCATTACTCACATGGACTGCTATTTTCTACAAAGAAAAGTATGAAAAGTTTTAATGCAACAAATATAACTCCCACTGAAAATGTATTATTCTCAGTAAAGCGCCCTTAAAGCACTTGAGTCTACCGGTCTGTTTTTGTTGTCATAGAGACCCAATGTTCATTATGCTGGACCTTATCAAGTACACAACGCTTGCAAAAACCACCATATTCTTTGTTCAAATATTAATTTATTTTTGTAGTTCACTATATTAGCAACAAGAATCATTGCTTGAAATTGCTTTAATACATTCTAGAATGAATATATATTCACTTACGTCTTACGCGGTAACCGTAAAATTCATTCGTGCTCAATCCCACCATTTTGAGTGCTCCTGAAAGAGGCGGAAGACCTTGATCAGTAGGTGGCAACATAAGTCCCACAAACAGCCGAGAAAATGCTTTCCGGGAGGAGGCAAGCACATTGAAATCCATGGTGCGCTGTGTTACAATGTCCAATATATTGGACAAATTTGCCAATGCCGGGTTGTCTTCTCGTTCATTTTTCTTTCTTCACATTTATAATACAATTATCTCTAATAGTCGTCCCTATGCCTTCTTTGGCGTGATTGCCTGTTAGATCTCATCGTCCGTTTGTCTTCCTATTGCTTCGCCGTCGTTCTGAGCTCGCGCTATAACAATTGTCACGAGGAAGGGATAGCCGTTGAGGTAGCTCAGTTGGTACAGAATCGGATGCGTTATTCGAAGGTTGCAGGTTCTGGACCTGCCTACGGCAGGTTGTTTTTTTGTCCACTTTTCTTTCTTCCCATATACATTACAACCACTTCTCACAACATCCCCTAACTTGGCATGATTGTCGTTTCTTAGCTATATATATATATATATAGATATATATATATATATAATATATAGATATATATATATATAAGGGAAAGAAGTGTATACCTAAGGCTCGTTTTGTCCGTGTTTTTAACACAATAATAATGAGATATAACAGACAGTAATGCCAAGGAATGTACAGGGGAAGTTATTAACATTAATGGAATGTAAATAAGAAGAAAGAAAAGTGGATGAAAAAATTACCAACTGTAAGCAGGAATCGAACCTACGACCTTCGAATTACGCGTTCGATGCTCTAACCACTGAGCTATTACAGCGGCCCTCTCTCCATCCACTTTTTTGGGTTTATCTGTGAATTTAGAAGTAGGAGCGACAGTCAGCGCCATCTATAAGCCAAACAACGAGTGTGAAAACACTCTTATGCGCATGTTTGACGTTACGTAGCACGTGAACTTATTATGAGCGGGCAGCTGATTAATTGTCCCTCTTATACAACCTAAACACACCAAGTCTGCCAGTACGAGACCCTCGTTCAATGAAATAAGGGAAAGAAGTGTATACCTAAGGGCTCGTTTTTCCGTGTTTTTAACACAATAATAATGAGATATAACAGACAGTAATGCCAAGGAAAGGCATAATGCCTTTTCAAGGCATTATGCCTTGAAAAGACAGGGTTCCTGTCGAAACGTCGGCACAATAACAGTTGTTATGTGAAAGCGCATCTACTTTCGTATTTATAACCTTGCGGCAACCGAAGTTATTCTTCTGTATATATATATATATATATATTATATATATATTATATATATATATATATATATATATATATATATAGATATATATATATATATATATTATATATATATATATATATATAGATATATATATGTGTGTGTGTGTGGTGTGTGGTGTGTGTGGTGTGTGAAATAAAAGAGGATGGAAACAAATTCTGGCTTCCCTGCAATACAATTTTTTAGCCCTTCCTTTCACCATCTGTACCAAGTGCAAGCCTATTTTGAAGGAATTCAATCTGGCTTGGTTCAGTCACGATAACATTGCGGAAAGCTATTTCGCAGGACCATAAATCTTGTCGGAGGCGTGAGAGGTTTAGGACTTGACAGAATTTCGTTAGCCCAGGTAAACACGTGGTAGCAATAATAGATCTTTCTACTGAACACAAAATGATATACAGGTCCCCTGATCGAGTGAGTGTCTGCTTGAGCAAAGCGTCGTCCGGAATACGGAAACCGCGGTGTATATACTGACAAGATTTATGATTGCGGCTCCAATTCAGTGTGGTGTCGACACAATGGGCCGCGGCTGGTGGCAAAACGGATCAGTTAGCGAAGGCTGAATCTGAGTCTTGAGTCTGGCAGATGACATTTAAAAGAACGATGGTCGAAGTGCGCATTCAATTTGGTCGCGTAGCATAAAAAACAAAGCAATACTAAACCTATTGCCCTTCTGTAGTTAGTAATGGCTTACCATAAAGAAACAGAAGCGGATATACATATTTTATTGATTTACTATAAAAAAGGTTAAAGAAGCGTGCTGAAGCCGCGGCTGAAGTTTTCTAACATTTTTTTGTGATTCATGTACAAAGAAAATGGCAGCATATCCATGGGGTGAATGATCGAGAGTGGGGCGAAGCATCCGTCCGTCCATGCGTCTTTCTTTCTGTGTAACGGTCCGTGCATCCATCCGCCCGTCCGTGCGCGCGTCTGTTCGTGCGTCCACACGCCCATTCATGCGTCCATCCCTGGGTTCGTCCATGCATCCGCCCCTGCGTCCGTCCATGCGTCCATCCGTCCGTGAAGCCATCCGTGCGCCCGTCCATGCATCTGTCTGTGTGTCCGTTCGTTCATCTATTCAACACTCCAAGTCCCACCATCTCGCATCTTTTTATCATATATTCCCCATATAGAAGCACCGCCATCCAGCGGACATTCCAAGGACTAAACGAGAGGTGGCACGAGCACACTTTCTTACGGCTTGCGCTTCGTGTCTGCTTCTCACCTTTAACCACCTCGAGTTCATGGTATATACTAGTTCACTGTATTCATGGCACTGCGGCCCAACGCTCGCTAAACCTTTCGAAAACCAAGGAGGTTACACCCAGCGAGTATAACGTAGCAACCCTTTCTTGTCAGACAGTGCTCCCTGTACATGTCAATGGCTGCTAATGGGAGATGAGAGACAGGAGAATCTGGCATTTAGTTAACGCGCACGCTGCGAATTTTTTATTGTTCAACAACGCACATGAGAAATCTCCCACCGGCACCAGCTTGCAGGTCAAAGCGTAAGACATGTTACGCATTACTAAGAGGGACGAACGGATGCCGCTTTAGAAGCTTCGCCCCTAAAGAGCGAAACATTTCGGGGCTCATCCCATTGGTAGCAGGTGTCTCAAATCGGGTGGAATCGAAGAACAAAGTTGGATATATGTAAGCCTTTGTTAACTATTGCGAGAAATATCAGAGGGGGCTTCACCGATGAGAACACGATGTAAGAGAGCTATTTCAAGCCGTGAGGGGCTGTAAAACTATATCGAGGGCCATAACATTTCTTCCCGATATTCTAACTTCAAAATAAAACTGTAATGACCCTTATTACTCGGCCGCCGTATTCGGTTCTGACAATCTAACAGCCAACAAAACTTTGGCTGCGTCAAAATTGTTTTAAGAATATATAAAAAAACTACCTGGGCAATAATTGTTGAGCATTAGAACAGTATAACTTCTGTACTTGCGAACGTGTTCGGGGACATACGATTAAAGGTGAAACATGTTTCACACAGAGACTCGCGAGGAGCCCGCCGAAATATTCAACGCGGGTACGTCCCACACCTGGCGTACCGCATCTTACAAAACAGCAGTTACGTTGGGGCCCCCGCGTCCCGAAGGATCATATGGGCTCCAGCTCACATGGGCCTCAAAGGCATTGAAACGGCTGACACCGCAGCCCGCGCGCTAACTCTTCGGGTAACGCCTTCAGACTCTTCCTAAATGAATCTCGAACCAAATCCGGCCTTACAATTTCGAGAAATTACTGAATTTTACCGATTTGGCCATTAAATTTATCCTAAAACCTTGTAAGGGCCTTACAAAAACGGAGGAGCGTTTACTCTCCGCTTTTACAAACAATGCTGCGCCCGGCAGTTCTTGAATATCTCGATTCTGCCTGTACAGAAAAATGTCTGCCCGCACAGTGCGGAGAAGTCTTCGGACATCTTCCACACGGTGTGGGCATGCCAGTCCACCCCTCGTCTCATGCGAAAACCGAACCCCGTCCGGGAGAACTGGGAGGCGGCCCTGCTCGGCTGCTCCGATCTGGCGAGCCAGAAGGCCCTGGTAAACCGATCCCGAGTAGCGTTGGACGCCAATGGTCTTCTGCAACGAGGAGCCCACCTAGTGTTTGTGAGGAATGGCTCTCACCGGGCCACCTACAACATACTTTCTGTATATAAATAGAATATGGTTTTTTTCTCACTCTCTCACATGTGATGGTTATGATTACGAACTGGGCGTGGTGTTACCGCACGTTGAGCACGGCGTTGAACGTTTAGTCGCATTCACTTCCAGATCAATGCCACAAGCAGAAATGAACCATGCACAAATTGAAAAAAAAAGAAGCACTCGCCATCATTTTTTTGGCATTAAAAATTCATAAGTATCTTTAGGGCCGCATCTTTGTTGTTATGACTAATCACCAGCCACTCACATTTATATTTGAAGCAAACAGCACAGCACTGCTAAGCTATTTTACTGTCAAAGTACTACTTTCGCATTGTTTTAAGGGCAAATATGTTGACGGTTTGTCGATTCCACCATTGTCTGAAAACACTGATGAGGCATACATATTTTTTTTTTTGCCTTTTTCCCGGTCAGAAAATTGCCCTTAACGATGGAGGACATCACACTTGTGACATGTTAAGGCTCTATCTTGATTGCTGGTCACAATCTGTGGACGCGCACTGCCAAACTTTATTTCTGAGGCGCTTTAAACTTTCGGTAGATGAGGACTGCTTGATTTGGGAGAACCGAGTGGTTACACCCCGCGTTCTTCAGGAGGAAGTATCGTCGTTAATAAATGAAAAACACATGGGCATAAGTAAAATGAAGGTCTTGGCAAGATCAGTGGCATGGTGGCCTGGAATCAATAGTTGCCTCGAACAAATGATAAAACGATGTCATATGTGTCAGAGTGTACGAACAGTAGACCAGCATGCACCAGTGACCCTATGAAAATGGTTTACTAAACTTGGGAAGCGAGTGCACCTTTACTTTGCAGAAAAAGAAAACAAGATGTTTCTGGTTGTAGTAAATTCACACCCTAAGTGGGTAGATGTAAAAATAATGACTGAATCTACTGCGCAAAAGACTGCTGTAACTGTAAGATCACTCTTGGGTGATTCTACGCTAAACGCCCCAGTCATTTCGGCGACCATCTCAGATACAATTAAAAAAAATGTGCTTATTTAATGCACTGAAAGCAGTGCAACGGTGGGATATTTCCGAGAATGAAATTTTCGGTCACGTGGCTGCCTTGTAAACTTCCCGGTATGCCGTTAGGGTGTTATCTGTGGAAATTTTCATTTTAAAAATACCGCTCTTTCTTTCTATACCAAGTTAGGTCTACATGTCAATTAAAGGTGTTAGTGTAAGATGCCTGAAGCTAAGTAATATTAGGGCAACTTTTCTGGCATATACGCCTCCAGAAATGTGGCCAAAACGTGTTATGTCTGTATTATTTATTGCAATACTGCACTTTGAATAAATATCTGAGGAGAGAATACCTTCTCCACAGAAGGTTTGTTGTGAAAAAAAAAAACATTTTTAGACCTCTGAAGCTGCTAAACCTTACAAAAAATTTACAAACTTCACAAATTTGACATTTTTGTTGATAATGAGACGCAATTTGCACCCTGTGGAGGTCCAATTGAAAATCACTCTTATATTTAAATCGAAAGAAAATAAACAGATCTTCTCGTATTTCAAACTTTATCGTTACATTCTTTTTCAAGGAACAAAATAAATTTTGGACTTTTACTATTAGTCCCCCGGATCCAGCCCACGGCAAGTTGTCTTTTCACCCACTTTTCTTTCTTCTCATTTACATTACAATTGGCCTAATAACTTCCCCTATACCTTCCTTTGCATTATATTCTGTTAGATCTCATTAATGTTGTGTAAAACCCGAAAAACGAGCCCTTAGGTATACACTTGTTTCCCTTATTCATTAACAAGGGTCTCGTACTGGCAGACTTAGTGCCTTTAGGTTGTATACGAGGGGCTATTGGTCAGCTGCCAGTTAGTAATAAGTTCACATGCTACGTGACGCGAAACAGGCTCATAAAGAGTGTGCCACACTCGCCGCCATGGCTACTAGTGGCGCTGACTGACACTCCCACGTTTAAATTGACTTAGATACCCAATAATATGGCTGGGGGGATAGCTGTTGTGGTTGCTCAGTGGTAGACATAGGTCGGCACTTTGAGAGACTACTCACGCATACTCACGCACCACAATTTTTGAGCCTTCACCCTCACTCACGTTCATACTCATGTCTACTCACACTCATGAGTACTCATGAGTACTCAATAACGTTCGTACTCCCTCCTTGTCACACTCGGAGTACTCACACCCGTTCATACTAACTCCTTCTCACACTCAAAGTGCTCACTCACGTTCATACTCATGCCTACTCACATTCACTCCTACTCACTCACGTTCATACTCACTCCTTCTCACACTCACAGTACTCACTCACGTTCATACTCTCTCCTTGTCACACTCAGAGTACTTACTCACGTTCATACTCACTCCTACTCACACTCATGAGTACTCACTCACGTTCAAAGTCACTTCTCCTCACACTGAAAGTACTCATTCACGTTCATACTCACTCCCTCTCATACTCAAGAGTACTCACTCATGTTCATACTCACGTATACTCAGAGTACTCACTCACGTTCATACTCACTCGTACTCACACTCATGAGTACTCACTCACGTTCAAACTTACGCCGACTCCCACTCTATGCCCTCCCTCACGTTCACGTTCACGACTACTCACATTGATGAGTACTCACTCATTTCATACTCATGACTACTCACACTTGTGAGTACTCACTCACGTTCAAACTCACGCCAGCTAGCACTCATAGGCCCTCACTCACGTTCATACTCACGACTACTCACACTGATGAGTACTCACTCATTTTCATACTGACGCCTACTCACAGTCACTCACGTTCATACTCACGCCTACTCACAGTCACTCACGTTCATACTCACGCCTACTCACACTCATTGTTCATGGCTTACGTTCATACTCACGACTATTCACACTTTTAGAGAAACACGGACTTCATACCCGAAATTCAGAAAAAGAAGACGTACAAATTATCGCACAACTCTTCATCGACGACAGCAGAATTGGTGGCTATCTTTGAAGCAGTTAAGCTTATCTGCGAGAATCCTGAGCCACGAAAATGGGTGATATGCACTGATAGCAAACCTGATCTTCAGCTAATCAGAAATGTGAGATCACCTTACAAAAATGGTGAAATAGCACAATGTATTGCAGAAACTGTGTAATATGCCTCATCGCAGGGTCCCGACATCGTATTCCAATGGATACCCAGGCACATTAGAATAAAGGGAAATGAAGAGGCTGATAGCCTCGCGAAGAAAGCATTGGAGGAAGGACGGGATTGCGCAATCCCTATGTCTGGGGTGGATATTCGACATTTTATATCGCAAGGAGCTAACCATTGTTCGATGGAGAAGTGGTTTGAGAGCCCTAAATCAAAGGAAACGGTACTTTATGAAGTTGATCCACACAGAAAATTTTTCATAGCTACAGACCTCCCACAACACCTAGAGACATTAATCCACCGACTTCGATTGGAAGTAGCGTACACAAACAGCTTCCTGCACAAGGTATACACCGATCCAACTCACCGGAATGCCATTGTGGTCATGCAGAAGAAAATGTTCGCCATATTCTTTTGGAGTGCGTTAAATACGCGAATGAAAGAGAAAAATTAAAGAACAAACTAGCAAGTTTGGACAGACGGCCCCTCACAATAAAGAAACTACTTGGACCATGGCCTGAGATGCATCTCCAAAGAAAGGCAATAATCTTCCTGACAGACTTTTAGTGGAGACCGGACTAGACAAGTGCCTATGACTGACAGCCAGAGATGGATATTATATAAAATGTGGTCTTGTATATACTGACAGTAGAATAGTAAGGTGCGCGTGTAAATAGTTTATGACTGTGTGAACTGCGCTAAGAAAACTGTGTATTGGCATAATATTTGAACTGGTTTCAGTGTGCTATTATGTTTTTTTTTCCGTATTGTTAATTTTTGGGTACCGTTCTGTATTATTATTTTATTTTTCGCTGCAGAACATTGTGATATGGAGTAGCCGAGGCAATAGGCACCTCAACCTCTCCACAGCAAAACAGTTGAAACAGAACAGAACAGAAACACGGACTGCTGGGCGAGTTGGTAATTCATATTAACTGAGGTGTGCGAAATATTGAAGTACAAAAGGAAGACACCTCGAGACAGCGCGCCGTGTCCAGGTGTCTCCATTTTGTACTTTAATTTTTCGTGCACCTCAATTAAGACTCATAGTTACTCACTCACCTTCATACTCACGCATGCTCAAGATCATAGGCCCTCACTCACCTCCACACTCACATAACAATTCACCTTCATGCTTACGCCTACCCATACTCAGGCGCACTCACCCACGTACTTTTACATTCACATACTTATCATCATGACAGCAGGACAAAGGCCTCTCCCCTGTTCCGCCAGTCAACTCGGTCCTTTGTTTGCAGTTGCCACTTCATACCCGCAAACTTCCTAATCTCATCTGCCCACCAAACTTTGTCTCCCCTTTTCCCGCTTTCCTTTTCTTAGAATCTACAAAATAACTAGCAGAAAACGAAAGTAATGAACAAAAACCTCGAAAGAAAACAGCGCTTCGAGATAGGTAGCAGTGCACTTGAAGTTGGAAAAGGTATATACGTCTACTTAGGACAGGTAGTACATGCGGAGCCGAGCCACGAGACTGAAGTAACCAGAAGAATAAAAGTTGGGTGCAGAAGATTCGGCAAGTATTCTCAGTTCATGTCTGGTAAATTGTCACTATCCTCTCAAGACGAAGGTACATAACAGCTGCATCTTGCTGGTACTTACCTACAGAGCAGAAACCTGGAGGTTTACAAAGAGGGTTCAGTTTAAATTCAGGACGACGCCGAGAGCGATGGAAAGGAAAATAGTAGTTGTAGCCTTAAGAGTCAAGAATAGAGCAGAGTGGATCAGGGAACAAACCGGGGTTAAGGATATCATAGTTGAAATCAAGAAGAAGAAATGGACATGGGCCGGGCATGTAGCACGTAGGCTGGATAACAGCTGGTCATTAAGCATAACTGACCGGATTTCCAGAGAAAGCAAATGGGTTAGGGGGAGACAGTAAGTTAGGTGGGCAGATGAGATTAGGAAGTTCGCGGGTACATAATGGCAGCAGCAAGCACAGGACCCAGTTTAGTGGCGGATCATGGGAGAGGCCTTCGTTCTGCAGTGGACGTTGTCAGGCCGATGATAAATATTAACATTGAGGTAGCGGTACGTGTACTCAAGTTACTCAAGAAACAATCGACCTGAACGATTGTTGCTTTCTTTTAGTGTCGGTAGGCTCCACAAACAGTCAATGACTCAGCGCAATTACGACGCACCTGTACATTCATTTGTGTGCCATGACGCGTAGGAGACGCTGAGACATCGTTTAGAATCTCAGTAAAGTGTTACAAGCACTCAAAACGCGCTTTCGTAGGCTACGACGCACGCGCGCGAAATAGAGACGCTCTCGACAGCTTCAGTATACTACACGCCTGCCGCTATGATTACCCGCCAGAACTCAAGACGTTGCCATGCCATCCGGCTCGGCCGCTTCGTTCGTTCTACTGCCCCTAGCCCCTTCTGACTGCTCTAGCGGGACAGGCCTAGCTGCTCTAGCGGGACGTCAGCGCCGCGGAGCCGCGGCCACCCAGGCCACTGGTAGGTGTTCTGTGGCCCGGCGCGACCGTCGAGACGGCACCTCCCCTCTCTGCCTCGCCTTCAGATGGAATGCGTTGCGTACGGCAGTTTTGCATTCGAGGAATTGTGCGCATCTTCAGAGATGTTTTCCTTCCTCTGTGGGTGCCGCTCACGCGGAGACTTCGTTGGCTCCGTGCCCACACTGACGATTGCAGGGGGCCTTATTTATGGATCTGCGGACGCGGTTAACATTCATTGGCAGTATGCGTACGCAGGGTTATCGCGGACAGCCGAATGAAACGGTAATTAACGAATTGCATTATGTGTGTTTTTGTACTAGCCCGCGTTATGTCAATGACAGAATAAATTATCAAGGGCAATTGGGCGCTTATTGCACGTTGTTTCTGCCTTGTTGAAGGCATAATAAGCCGCCGAAAAGTGAAGCTAGGGTAGAGATTGAAATGGCGATGCGAACAGGATCCGATTACGCTATCGCATACTATACTATTGACGGCGAAGCTCAACCGTCCTCCAAGCTTTCCTTTTTTTTTCTTAATGGGGCACTGAGAAGGCGAAGTATGCACACAGCGTCGCACTTGAGAGGTCATGAGATCACTTAAGGTTTTCGTTCAAGGCAACCTTCACTTGAGGGACAACCCAGAGATAGAAACTGCAAAATGCACACAATGTGCTGCACACAACGTGCAGAAACTGCACACAATGTGCTTTCTCTCGTGGGCCATTTCAGCGTTGTTGTTTTTTTTGTCACTAGCGCAGTGCATGTCTTTTTTCTGAACCGGCTCGCGCGGCGATTTTCGTTAAAGGGCTTCTCAAGACCGTGTTGTTTTACATTTATTATCAGCGCTTTGCGTAGACTGAAGGCGCAAGAGATAAGTCCAGCAAGAACGGTATTTATAGGGACAGGCAGTTCAGAGTTATTCAGCCTAGAAAATTCAAATTACAATAAAATGGATGGCTACCCTCAACTCGAGTTTTGCGTGGTCACCTCGCTCCCCCCCCCCCCATCTGATGTAAGATGGCTCCCCCAGTTTCCAAACTGAAGGCTTTTACGTACAGGAAGCTTGCATGCCATAATGCCCGTTATTTCCAACGTATTGAAGACGCCGTTTCGATGGTTACAAATATTTATCACACTCATAGTAACTCACTCATGTTCCTACTCGTTGCTACTCACACTCACAGCAACTCACTCACCTTCGCAGTCAAGTCTACTCACACTCATGAGTACTCACCCACGTTCGTACTTACTCCTACTCACATTCATGAGCTCTCACTCACTCCTAATCACACTCATGAATACTCATTCACGTTCATACTAACGAATACTCAAACTTATCAGTACTCACTCATGTTCAAACTCCTACTCACACTCATGAGTACTCACTAACGTTCATACTCCCTCCTTCTCACACTCACAAGCTCTCACTCATTCCTACTCACACTGATGAATACTCACTCACGTTCATGCTTACGGATACTCACACTGATGAGTACTCACTCACGTTCAAATTCACATCTACTTACACTCATGAGTACTCACTCACATTCATACTCACTCATACTCACACTCAAAGTACTCACTCACGTTCATACTCAATTCTACTCACGCTCAGAGTACTCACTCACATAAATACTCACTTCTATTCAGACTCAGAAAACTCATTCACGTTCATACTCACTCCTACTCACTCTCATGAGCGCACACTCACGTTCAAACTCACTTCTACTAACACTAAAAGTACGCATTCACGTCCATACTCACTCTTACTTATACTCATGAGTACTCACTCACGTTCTACTCACTCCTACTCATACTCATCAGTACTCACTCATACTCATACTCACCATGTTCAAATAAGTATGAATGAGTGTGAGTGAGTGTACTCATGAGTGAGTATGCCGAGCTATGGTGGTAGAGCATCGAACGCATTATTCTAAGGTAGCAGGTTCGGATCCTGCCCACGGCAAGTTATCTTTTCGCCCACTTTTCTTTGTTCTTATTTACATTACAATTGGCCCTAATAACTTCCCCTATACATTCCTTGGAATTATTGTCTGTTAGATCTTATGAATATTGTGTAAAACACGAAAAAACGAGCCCTTAAGTATACACTTGTTTCCCTTATATATATATATATATATATATATATATATATATATATATATATATATATATATATATATATATATATATATATATATATATATATACATGAAAAAACTCGTGTAATTTACATTCAGATCCTCTTAAAGTAATAATAATTTGTAAAATTTATTACCAATCTGCCTGCCTTCATGCACCTCTCTCATAATCGTATTGTAGTTCTCACATGTAAAAGCCCACAGATGATCTTGAATGGCATAAACGAACGTGCACGTGCTCCACATAATTACAAGTAAATTAAATTTAAGCCAGACACTAGTTGGCTGTACTCAAATAAAGCATTTATATTATGTGTTACCGCTCGTGTTCGCTGTATATGTGGTATAGTTGAATAGTGCCAATGCCGCTTTCTGTATTTGCTGGCCGTTTAGCCTCAGTTCTCGCTTTTAAATGTCATCGAGATTAGGCGAGGAAGGACGGCAACTCGTCTCGTTCATAAGCGATGAAGTTTCCCGGTGCCCTTTGGAACGGAAATTGCTTTAGCGATACTTAAGGCACTTGAACGAGCTCTCGTTTTATGCTCCTGTCTTTTTCCACCACTGGAGTGAACTTGCAAATAGGAGAAGTCCGCCTGTAGTAATTTGCATATGGAATCGATGGTGTAATTAGGAACACTTCTTTTAAAATCAATTCATTTCGGCAGCAGAAGTTAACTTTCCTGAACTGGAAATATACAATAGATAAAATTTCTGTGACAATATTGTAGGGCCGCATGTACGGCTTGATAATTTTATTTCTGTTACTATATGGAAATGATATTTTATTTGGACCTGTTGGCAAGGGAGGTGATGTTAATGGGCACAAATTGTCGGCAGAAATGCAGCCCAGCGCAGTCAATTCGAGTTCAACTTTCCATGTCCTTGTCTCCACGTTCGGCTTCCCGGTAGCATTTTTATATGGGTTTATTGCGATAGCAATTATATGGAATTTCTCGCTAGGCTTTGGCCAGTGTCGTCGCCGTCATTTTCAGTATGTATGTATGTATGTATGTATGTATGTATGTATGTATGTATGTATGTATGTATGTATGTATGTATGTATGTATGTATGTATGTATGTATGTATGTATGTATGTATGTATGTATGTATGTATGTACGTACGTACGTACGTACGTACGTATGTATGTATGTATGTATGTATGTACGTACGTACGGACGTACGTATGTAGTGTATGTATGTATGTATGTATGTATGATGTATGTATGTATGTATGTATGTATGTATGTATGTATGTATGTATGTATGTATGTATGTATGTATGTGTGTGTGTGTGTGTATGTATGTATGTATGTATGTATGTATGTGTGTGTGTGTGTATGTATGTATGTATGTATGTATGTTATGTATTGTATGTATGTATGTATGTATGTATGTATGTATGTATGAATGACCCCCGCCACGGTGGTCTAGTGGCTAAGGTACTCGGCTGCTGACCCGCAGGTCGCGGATCAAATCCCGGCTGTGGCGGCTGGATTTCCGATGGAGGCGGAAATGTTGTAGGCCTGTGTACTCAGATTTGGGTGCACGTTAAAGAACCCCAGGTGGTCAAAATTTCCGAAGCCCTCCACTACGGCGTCTCTCATAATCAAAATAGGGGTTTTGGGACGTTAAACCCCACAAAATCAATCAAAATCAATCAATCAATGTATGTATGTATGGTATTAGCGTCATCGTCATGGAGTATAGTGGGCACCTCGCGTGTGCTCGGCCACTGTGAACACCAACGCCGCAAACGGGCAAGCCGCGACTTCAAAGCTCCTAAAACCAAGGAAAATTATTTCTTCAATTGCTGGAAGCGACGGCAGTTAGTAGGTCAGGGGTCCCTGCCCCTATTTCAAATAATCATCAACTCGCCCAATCAGCTATATTGAGAAGTTATACTCCTTAAGTTTTGTGACATTGTACGTGAATGCCTATGAAAGTATGTGCTTCTGAAATATATTATCGCGTTGGCGTTAAAAGCTCGTTTCGCAGAAACTCCGGCGCCGGCGCTGGCTTCGGCGTCGTTGGTTGTGAGAGAAAAAAATCGGCCCTGTATCTGCATGTAATCTGCAAATGTCGTCGAAAAACGATAGTCTTGCGTGTGGAGAGAGTGAACAAGACATTTATTTGATGTTCTTGCGCAAGAAAATCGGTGAATGGTATTCCTGAAGGCGCTGCTTTAGAGTGCCTCCAGCGTGAAGCGGAGGCGAACGAGCGCATCAAGCCACGTCACACGTGAAACATGAGCGCCATCTGGCAGTTTCTTTTGAAAAACAAAGTGCGTGAATGTGCGCGCCCGCTTCAGAGGTGATAAGGTGTAGAACGTGAGGCGACGGGTAGGTGCCACCACCATCTCGGCTTAGCAAAGCGTTGGAAACACTCCCCGTTCCGTGCAAGCGTTGCATGGTAAGCGCAGAATCATAAGCGCTACGCTACGGTTCTTAAAATTACTTATGTATGCCTATTCTAGTAAGAGATGCACATGCAGAATATATACGTGTTGTTATGGTGCCCTAGGCATGCGCAATAATTGCTTTTCAATTGACAATTGCACAAGCATGAACGCTTAACGTAGAGCAATATAGGTGGGTGCTGCGAATGGGGTCGGCCGTTTCAAGTACCCGATGCCGTTAAGAGCGAACAGACAGACAGACAGACAGACAGACAGACAGACAGACAGACAGACAGACAGACAGACAGACAGACAGACAGACAGACCCATGCGGCGAACCCGAAAGACTCGGTAATATCGGCTACCCACAAGGGTAAGTGCTGTCGCCACTGATCTTCAATGTCGTAATGCACAGATTGTTCGAGAAGCTCGGTCAAGTCTCCTCCGTGCACCATGCCTTATACCCGAAATATTGCCATAGGGGTCACAGGTGACCACTCATACGGAAAATTGGAAGGAATACTTAAATAAGCACCGGCTACAGCAGACGACTTTCTTAAGCCAACTGGATTCGCACTCTCCCCCACCAAATCTACACAAACGCTTTTCGACAATCGACCGAATTCGGACAAAGAGAAGCAGCAAGTATTGCTCAGAGCTGAGAACAAAACCAAACGATACCGCAAGAATATACGGTCAAGTTACTGGGGCTAATATTAAGCGCGAAGGAGGGCCATAACACGGAGGCACTCGTGCGCCTTGAAAAAAGCACGAACAATTTTGCAAGAGGCAATGCTAGAATTCGCCAACAAGAGAGCAGGTCTCTCCAAAACAACATCATTAAGGCGTATCACGCCTCCTTCGTAAGTCACATAGCATACGGCTTCTCGTTTTGGAAACTTACGAAGATTGAAATAAAAAAGTTCAACGCCATGCTCTGCACGGGACTGAAAATGGCACTCGGCTTGCCCAATAGCACGAGCAACTCGATCGGCACAACACAATCTAAGAAATTTTCGAAGCTCAGAGAGCGGCACAGATCACACGCCTATCATTGACGCAAGCAGGTCATCTCATCCTACGAGACGCGGGCATTTGTCAAATTTATTAACTAGAGAAAAGAATCAAACTTTTCAATGAAGTGAGGAAACACAATAGGGTGGAACGATTCCCCGGCAACATTCCCCCATCGCTCAATGAAGGCTGAAAAAATGGCAGAATGAGGGCACTTTTAAACAAGTAAAAAAAATGGCAACACGCACGCACGATTCGTAGATACCGCTTTCTACTACGACAGGCATGCGTTTGCCATTGCGGTCGTTGATTACGTTGAATCGTGTTATACCGATTCTTAAAAAGAGAAATCAACCATGTTTTTTTGTTGAACAATATCTGTAGTGATAATTCGGGGCACGGTGCAAATATACTTATAGTGAGCGAACGCCGTGAAACGAGCGCTTTGCGGGGAGGGACCGATTATGTCCTCGTTTGCGGCATGCCGATAGATGGCTCGCCGGACTGAGGACTAAGGCTCGCCGGACTGAGGACTGAGGAAGGTAGTAAGCTTAGGGTACAGGAGGTCACGCTAGAGATAACAGATAAATACAAATATCTGGGCGTATGGATAAGCAATGGGACCGAGTACCTGAGGGAACACGAAATATACGTGACGACTAAAGGTAACAGGAATGCAGCAGTGATGAAAAATAGGGCACTGTGGAATTACAATAGGTATGATGTTGTGAGAGGAATGTGGAAAGGGGTCATGGTTCCTGGGCTGACGTTCGGCAATGTGGTCTTGTGCATGAGATCAGAAGTTCAAGCAAGATTAGAAATTAAGCAACGTGGAATAGGTAGGCTTGCTTCAGGAGCTCACGGGAATACACCAAATCAGGGAGTACAAGGTGATATGGGATGGACATCATTTGAGGGCAGGGAAGCTAGCAGCAAGATAAAATATGAGAAGCGATTGAGAGAAATGAAGGAGGAGCGTTGGGCTAGGAAGGTTTTCAGCTATTTGTACATGAAGAATGTCGATACAAAATGGAGGAAGCGAACCAGGAAGTTGACTGGTAAATACTTAGAAAACAGCAGGTGGCCAAACCAAAAAGGACTATCGGTTAAGAAGAAAGTGAAGGAAACGGAGACTGACATGTGGAAAATGGGCATGATTAAGAAGTCCGCACTAGAGATCTATCGAACTTTTAAGCAGGAAATTGCCAAGGAAAGGATCTGTGATAATACTCGGGGTAGTTCTCTACTGTTTGAGGCAAGGACGGTAGTACTGCGAATCAAGACATATCGGGCCAAATACGAAGGGGTAGACACAGTATGCAGTGCGTGTGGAGAGGAAGAAGAAACTGCCGAACACTTGATAATGTTCTGTAAAGGGCTTCACCCTATAGTTCAGGATGATGGCGCAGAGTTTTTCAAAGCACTGGGGTTTAGGGACCGGGAGGGCGAAATAGACTTTAAGCAAGTAAACTTAACTAGAAGGAGGTTATCTGATTGGTGGCTAAAGTCAAGGCACGAGTGAAAATTAAACTCTTCACTGCAAAGTACGAATCCTCAAACTCACTTTTTAAGGAAAAAAATAAATATAGTTTTGGGTTCATTAATTATTACGGCTTGGTGGCGCTAGCCACCGCCCGATCTAAAGGGTACAGCCATATCCATCCATCCATCCATCCATCCATCGTATTTAAGTGCCTGGATATTTTTAGGAAAAATAGCACCATTCTTTTAACCGAGCCGCCACGCCACGCATACTCCTCTCTCACCTCTAGGGCCGCGACGAGCATCGCACGTGTTATCAGCGTGACATAGCATTCTTGATAGGAAAGTGGCACGAGCCGGGTTGTATGACCGGCGCCCGCACGGTGGCTGTTCGGGAGAGGATATAGATTAGGTCTGGACACTTTGGAGAGGAAATGGAGGAGAGTGTCGCTACTTTCTCTATATTAAGGGG
The DNA here is from genome assembly GCF_013339725.1 of Rhipicephalus microplus. NCBI lineage: Eukaryota > Metazoa > Arthropoda > Arachnida > Ixodida > Ixodidae > Rhipicephalus > Rhipicephalus microplus. The sequence goes on from NC_051170.1 coordinate 67,937,864, forward strand.
CCTTAAGGATCATGGCTGGCTGCTGGCGAATTCCACAAAGCACACCCGGCGCGTGGGCGATGGTTTCCAAATCTGAGGAAACCGGGTTATCACTCGATATCAACCACGCGACATGCATAGAGCGGCAACGCGAACAAGGGGGTGATAAGGGAAGAAGTTGACGGTGCGGCGAGGGTGTTGTGACCACCATGTGATTATGAGAGGCGCCGTATTAGAGGGCTCCGCAAATTTCGACTACCTGGGGTTTTTAACGTGCACCCAAATCTGAGCACTCGGGCCTACAACATTTCCAGCTCCATCGGAAATGCAGCCGCCGCAGCCGGATTTTGAACCCGCGACCTGCAGGTCAGCAGCCGAGTACCTTAGCCACTAGACCACCACGGCGGGGCGCACGCATGTCGTGATTATCATGTTTTGATGTGCCATTTACCTAGCTCGTCCGTTCGCGTTACTGTAACACCGAGTTTTGTATATGTGAAGCTATAGCGAAACAGCCGCGAGCGCATCATGAGCGTAGTATGTAGTCATGTAGTTACATGACACGCATTTCATGTTTATCATGTCTGCACCAGTCACATACCTTCATCATCTATTCACGGCCCATAATACCAAACTTGGTATAAGTGAAGCTAGCGAAACGACCGCCAGCGCATCATAAGCGTGGCATGTAGTCATGTTGTTACATCACACGCATGTCATGAATATCATTTTTGCACCAGTCAGATGCCTTCATAATCCATTCACGTAGCGTAATATCATATTTGGTATATGTGACGCTAGCGAAATGGCCGAGACCACATCATGAGCGTGGCATGAAGTCTTGTTGTTACATGACACGCATGTCATGATTTTCATCTTAGGGTGTGTCGCTTGTATTCGCCATGCAATCATGTCATACCATACCAGTTTTGCAACATGTTTTGTGAACAAAACCACCGCAAGAGTAGCAAATCTATGAAATGTAAATGATGACATTCATGACATACATGTCATGATTTTCATGGTATGACTAGTCAAATATGCTCGTAATACAGTCATGTTATGTCATACCAAGTTTGGTATCGATATTATAAACGAAACGGCCAGGAGAGCTAAAAGTCGTAGGCGGCTAGGTAGATAGATTGATAGATAGATAGACACATAGATAGATAGATAGATAGATAGATAGATAGATAGATAGATAGATAGATAGATAGATAGAGATACGCTCAATGTCGTCGATGTTCGCTAAGAAATGCTTCGCATTAAAAATTACAATCCTAGACAAGCAATCAAATCACATGCATCACATCGGGTCGCTCGGAATTTCTTGGGTTTGTTGCGTGGACGTTCATACCACTTTCATGGAAGCAAGCTTCACGCTCAAGTTTTTTTTTTACGTTGTTTCCTCGGGATTTAACGATAGCTGCTAGGTGTGCCAGTTCAAACGTTTTATCTCGCTTTGCTATGGAAACAGGCTCTTCGTGGCAAATGCAGAATGATTAGGGGAGGCAACGAAAGTAGGTCAACGTCGGAGATCGGCAGCGCATGTATGAGGCGTGTTCAACAGAAGGTCAGACGTGGCAAATTGCGATGTGCGAACGTTGGCCATAGAATTCGGGGGGACCCACGATGAGCCTGTTGCCATAACAACGCGAGATAAAATTCTTTTGGTCGTGAAGTTGCATCCCGTCTTCAATGCATAGGGGCCGTCGTCACCGTAACGATGAAAGCATGCCGCGGCGGCTCTGCCTCGACGTTGGCACCTCGCAAGCACCGACAGTGCCACTTAGTCCTTACAGAGCGTATCTTACGCGGTGGCCCAGCACGTTGCAACTCGTACTAAACGTGCTAGTACATACTGATGTGTCGATGCGTTGGAGCCGGCGTGGTGAGTTGTGTTTGTCTAACAGAAGTAATCACTGACGCAATTACGTCATGCTAAATGCAGTTCTTTTGTTGCACATTTGTTGCTTCAGGATCCTCCCAAGTGATGTGCTGTCAGCGGACAACAAGCTCCGATTGTGGGCGGGTGAGTGGGCGCTTAGTATGTTCCCAGCTTCGCTGTTGCTGCCTCGTGGCTACTTGACAACTGACCAAGGTGACATAGTCACTTGTTGTCAGAACTAATGTCATAACTTTTTTGTTCTCGCGCTTTCTTTTTTTGTAGGCAGGGTTTTTCATACTTCATAATGATTTGAATCGCGAGAAGTAAAGTGCAATGCTCACCGATTGAAACTTCGAAATGGACGTAATTTTGTTTTCGCTGGTATCTGTATGTGTTATGCCGCTTAGTAGCTTTCCCTCGTATGCTTACGTCTGAACCAACATTATACTTTTCGTGGCCAGATCTGCAGCGTCATGACATGGTTGTTTCTGACAATTTCTCATACCAGTCTCCATGCTAAATGATTTGACGTCTTGTTTGAATCTATGAGCAATATTCAGTACATATAGGATGATATGTATCTAGAGCACCCAGCCAGATGCTTCAGCTGTCGTTTTGTGAAGAATTATGCGCTGACCAACGCCGTAATGGTACCTAGCATAGTGATACAACATTCTAGGTATTCAAGTATGAGGTTGTAGCTAACCTGAGGTAGCAGCTTCAGACTACAACAGTGTTCAAAGTAATGTGTTCAAGTATGATTCAAGTATGAGACAAGTATGATTCCATCTGTAGCTGTATAGTTCATTAGTATACTCATATATAGTGCAGTCAACCACAAAAGTTTATGGACCACGCGAGCTCGTGGGCAAAAGCCTCTTCGCGACATTTCCGGTATACATGAGCGGTGGTTTTTCAGCACGGCAGGGCTCGAGAGGCATCGCTCTTTTAAATTACGGCCTGTCTGTTTTATGAATGTGTGGAGATGAATTTCACCTTGATCTCTTTAACAGCTACGCGCCATTTAGAATCTGCGTCTATGTGCATTTACCTCCAGAGCAGTCTATAAGCGTAATTTTTATCAGTCACAATATTTGTCAGAAACTAGCCAACAGAATGCCCTTAAAGGCACGCCGCGATAGCTTTGATCCTGCTATCAATATAGAAATGTGATGTTCATGCTGCAGATAAGTGGTTAGCGTGACAAGTTCGGACTAACAAAGCAGCGTGGCATTAGTAAATTGAAAGGCCAGTCACTAATAAGAAGACCATTTCCGAACTAGCCCTGCTGTCGATGGATAACGCACCGCAGTTTGGCACGTGTTAGTGGGAACCATAATCTTTCGTGGTTGAGTGTCAGTACACAGGTATAGCGTTCCTTAAAAGAAATAGTATATACCGATACTGACCTACACAATCCGCATCAACCCAAAATTATCGGTCCACCTAGAGGGTCGCCGATGTGTAAACCTACCAATCTTCGTCATAATCTTAGCCTTCTTGCTGCTTTCCGCAAACCTTACTAGGTTCATCATAACGTGTCGCGTAATAATAAATCTGCGTGGCATAGGCGCTCAAGAATTTCGACGTTTTACTTGTTGTGTTGGTCGAAGAATTCGGCAACGTGCCCTTCTTTCCGATGACATGTACAGTTATAGGGCCGCACGACCTAACGTGCCTTTTCGAACTATTCCACGCGAAAAATGAGAATATTTTGCTGAAAAAAAAATGGCAAATTTAATTACGGAAGGAAGGCGTCTCTATCGAACGTAGGTTTAAAATTATTTTCTTTTTTACTTTCCTGTCTTGGTAAATTGCCTTTCCACTCGAGTAGACGAATGAATTTTTTTTATTGAATTTGTGAGACTCGCCACGCCCGGGTCCCTTTAATGGAAAAAAGCGTGGTTCAGTAGCCCGTAGAAACAGTTACCACAGCCATTATTTCCTACGGTTTAGTGGGTAATCTTGCCGATGCGCATGGTAAACCTAACTGGAAGTGAGTTTGCGATGTAGATCATAAGGAACCATCGTGACATGCTGCATGCGAGTGTACGCTTAGGGAACCTGAAGTATGCCTTTTTTATTATTGTACCACAAAAGTTGTTTAGGCAGTAACTGTGCCAGAGCCTATTTTTGGAGGCACTGGTGGGGAGGAGTGGTGCGCGGCAAACGGGTGCTACTGAGGTATTTCAAGTCCGTTTGATCGATACCACATCGTATGTTCGATTTTTTTTAAAGATGATAGTATTACTTGGGGTACTTCAACGCAAAAGTTCTGGTCTGTCTGCTTGCTTCTCCGTTTAAACGATACCTGAACCGACTATGATCCAACCACATACACAGCAGCCGCCAATAGTGCTCTGTTTTCTGCGTTCACACTTGTGCAATTGTCAAATAAAAGAAAAAAATGTTAATATTTGAGGCATAATATCAACACGCTATGTGTTGTGCCAAAAGAAAAATATTGCCCATATCTGAGGCACAATATCAACACGCCAATACTGTGTGTTGTGCCTCTTCGTACTAGACAAAGCGCATAAGTATAGGTCTAAGGACTGCAGCGTTTATCACGCTGCGCTGATAATACAACGCTGTACACGAAAAGGCAAGTCTTTCCTACGCTTTGCTAAGACGACATGGTGGTGGCACCTTCCCGTCACCTTGCATTTCACAAATTATGGCCTCTGAAACGGGCCCGCACGCTTGCCATACGAGAGGACATCTTTTCGTTTTCCAAGGTAACAGCCAGAATTTGCTCAGGTATCACACCGTATTAGGCAGCCTTGATGTGCACGCAAATACGTGTTCTATGGTGGTGACAACTTTGATTATGATTGCTTACAGCTGGCTAAAACGGGCGCTATACTTGACGGGCCACCATGTTGGTTCTGAGCAGTCGCTCATTTACATTGAAGGCAGCGTGGGTTTTAATGAGAAGGGGATATATATATATATATATATATGACGCATTAACAAGGTGATTCTAGGGGAAGCCGACGAAGAGGAAGTGCGCGTGCATTAGAATAAGCGCATGGCATCTGAACCACGACGTGTCTCCATTTTGTAGCGTCACATACACACACACACACACACACACACACACACACACACACACACACATACATATATATATATATATATATATATATATATATATATATATATATATATATATATATATATATATATATATATATTTATATATATATATATATATATATATATATATATATATATATAAAGTTCTGAATGCTGAAATGTTGTTTTCTGAAGTTAGCCGCCGTTTTGTAGAAAAACAGGAAAAACGTGTTCCGTGCCTTTAGTTTGCATAAAATACCGTTAAAATAGTTCCTTTATCCTACCTGCTATACCTACCGCATTGGCGGAGTGAAGATCTTTCACTCCATCGGTAGACCCACCGAGGAAGTGAACCTCGATGTCACTGTGAATGAACTTCAATGTCTGCGTGGCATTCCTGAAGCAAATTGACCGTATCACTGCAGACACCTCACAACCCTTCTAGTGCAAGGCGTGAGGAGGTTCCCATAACGACAGGGAAGGCAGATCAAACCACCGGGTAGCTCGTGATGTTATCTGTAAACCGCATATCTTCGCTAGCCTGTTTCTCATACCTTGAATATTCATTTTGTCCGTAATATAATATCCTGCAGCAAGTTTAGCTCTTGCGAACGAATATGTACCATGAACTGCTTAAAAACACAACAAACTGTAAGGGGGGCGGGAGGACAAGAATAACAAGAGAGAAGGCAGGGAGGTTGACGGGGCACAAACCCGGTTTGCTACCCTACGCTGGGAGAATGGGAAGGGACATAAATATGAGATAGAGAGAGAAAAGAGAAGAGAAAGAGAAAAAAAAAAGGATTTTCAGTCAACGGTTGGACGCGTAAGCAGTGGTGGCACTACACAAAAGCTAAAGGTGTTCACATAGACCTGTAGTCCTCAAAAAGCGCAAGACGGCTTTGACTGCTTTTCGAGCCGACGAAAGGCGAGGACGGTGTTCCAGTAGCATCTACATAGAGAGTGGCCGATGGTCTAATCGTCGCAGTGCGTTCGAAAGCTTCTGTCTTTCAGAGGCAAATCGAGAGCAATGGCATATAAGATGGTCGATGTCTTCTTTTTGTGCAGCAGACGTCGCATTCCGCATTGTTGGTCAATCCGATTAGGGTTCTATATTATTTTGTGAAGGCAACCCTCAACCAAAGGCGGACAAAGAAGCGAAGCTTCACGTCGACGAAGTCCGGATGGAGGTCAAAGTTCCAGTCGAGGATTTATTTGGTAGAGTCTCGTATGTCCTATGGTTGGGGTGTTCCACTCCAGCAGACACAGACTACGTGTAAGCATTGCCAGAAAATAGTAGGGCACCCAATAATATTACACCGACCCTATCCCTCCCCCCCACAAGCCCGTATATTAGGCTAGAAGAAAAGCAAAGGGCAGAAACAAGGGACAAACCAAGTTTTCCAGGTCAGCTTTTATTGCAAATAAATAAATAAACTAATAAAAATGCAAACAGCATCCAAACAGCATCTGACCTTAATTTTTTCAAACCATTCTGCCTTCTCTGCTGGAAGCTTGTGTCCTCACAGTGGGCCTACAATAAAGCAATCAGGCGAAAAGTCATGTGCGGAGTCCATGAACATTTCCTTTACAATCACTAAATCAAAACAGAGTTCTCGATATCAAATCATCTTTGTTGGTTATGAAACAAAAGGAGGACAAAAATAACGACGCAGCACCAATCTTCTATAGGGAATATTCGAGTTATGGGCCAACAACCGACTTGCTTAGTGCACATATACTGCACTGTTCAGGACCGACAGACACACAGACGTACGGACGGATGGATCGATGAACACGAACAGTTAATCTGGTGCATTCTATATTAATAAAGCGAAATCATTTTTGCCATTGTTGTGCGAGTTTGATGCGGTTTCCCGTGTCATTGGAGGGAAGAACGAATACGCCATGGCAAGCGGCACAAAATTTTGTTGTGTTGCAACTGTGCAAGACTACAAGAGTCTACAGGGAACGTGTTCGTCTACTCGTCTGTCTACCTCTCCAAATGCCCTTCCTCAGCGACCGAAGTGAAAGTGCAGGAACGCGCCAGCAAAGAAATACGCGAACACGAGCGTCTGTTGGTGGTGGTGGTAAAACCTTTATTTGACCAAGGGTGGTTTGCGGACCTGGCATTTCCCGCGACGGATGCGGCGACGGCTTCGGAAACCGATGAAACGCAGATAGTGAATGCATGCAGGACCACACGTTTGACTAGTCATATCATTCAATTGGTAAATTGCGCTTCGGCTACAAGAAAAAAGAAGCATACTCAAGTTAACCAGATTCCGCTCGAGTAACCGGGCGAAGCCGAACGAAGCCTGATCAGTTTTTTTTACTGGGCAAGTTGCCGCGTTTACTTTGCCGAAACTGCTTTTCGTCACATGAATATGGGAATAATTTCACAAATTATGCGGCGTCATACTCAATTCACACGCGACACAACGGGTATTCACCTCACAGACACGGGAGAAGTAGTCGGCTCCAAGCAATCTCGCTTCACTTGTGTAATCCAGTGTTTCCGTTGTCTAGAGCAAGTCGGGAAGAAGGACAGTATCAAAATGGTTTTGCATTGCGACACGCATCACCCTGGCATTTACACTGTAAAGATCTTGTAGGTGCGCTTAGCGCGAGGATGGTGTCGTAGCGGAAGCTAGGTCTACGGTGTAGTCAAACGCAGCTCAGATAATGCAGCTTGCACACCCGCACCAACATGCAGCTGCATGGTGCAGTGCGGCGGAGGAGGAACGCCTGGCCGCGAGAACCAACATGGCGCTTGTTGCCATAGAAACTGGAACTGGCAATATTGTGTTTTAGCGGGTGATGGGAAGTTGTGGGTCGAAGATTGGCACCACCCTAAAACATGGAGACGCGCGCACATAAAGGCTCCCTAACAGCGTATAACACCGTAGAATGCCTCGTTGCGCTCGTTCACCTCCGCTGCACGCATCAGGGCACTGCCTCCAGAACCGATTTTCTCGCGCAGAACAACATATGAACGTTTTGTTCACTCTCTCTAGACGTGAGACTATCTTCTTTCGACGACATTTGCAGCTAAACATGCAGATACGGGGTCAATTTTGTTTCAGCAATTCGTCAACAATAAAATAAACATGGGTGAAGCAGGGTTTCTTGATAATTTTCTGGAGCTGTATTGACAAAGCTTTCTCTTGGCTACGCATTTTTTTTTGCCAAGAATTTTCTTATCTCAAGGTATTACGATAGCGCGGGTACGACTTTAACTTATTCGGTACTTAAGAGGGTGAGAAGGACACACGATAGCTGATGAAACGACAAGGAAAGAAAGAAATGTGTACCGATAATATCAAGGTAGCACACAAAGCTTTTAGCATTGAGAGTATACGATGATAGCCAATGATTTGCTGTCTCTCAGTTTCAGTTCCGTGGGCGTCTGCTACAGCGCTTACGAGATGCCACGTTGTAATAGACGTCTTGGTGAGCTGTGCGACGCCAAGCACTCGCGTTTGATCAATGACTGTAGCTAAAAAAAGTAATTGCTCGATAGCCTTAAGCAATAATCGATGCACTATCTCGTCAAGTACAAGTGAAGAGCTTTCCAGGTGCACCCCATCAATGAAACCACGTAAAAATTGATGCATGCAATGTTTGAAAATGTGCCCCAAATGTCTTTTCCTGTTTAACCTTACAAATGAAGCTGTGCTGCTACGCAACTAATCCCGTGTTATTGAGCACGGTATAGTGGTGAACGTAAGGGTGCTTTGTAGCCAGACTAAAAGGTTGCCGTTCTACAATAATATTATTACAATACACAGGAGGGTCTTTTGTGGCTGCGGACGAATTCTTTCAGATATACAGAACAGCAGTAATCAAATGAAATGGCGAGCGCAATTTCGCAGGTTGCATGCACCGTGGCATTTTGATAAAGCCAGAATGTGAGAACGTGCATACGCTTACGCTTAGATATGTGTCTATGTAAAACGAGGGAGACTCGTCGGGAGGTGTTTCAGTTCTAATGCTTTTCACAAAACACGGAGCACTTATTTCGTCCAGTGGTGTTTGAGTGAGGCAACAAACCAAGGGACGTGTATACGAGTCTTGAAATGAAGAGACGTCACCACACGTGCGAGAAGGATGAAAAGAGAGAGAGAGACTCTCGTTTCTTCTCAGCGAAGGCCTGAAATCGAAGTGATACATATTAAAGACAATTTTCTGGCCCAACAGACGTCAGGGAAAGTTTTGGTAAATCAGCGTCGGATGCTTGGAGGGCATAAAAAAGCGGAGTACGCGTTTTATGGAAGCGACAGTCACGCAGAAAGCGAGATAAATTGTGCCTGTTTTAGATGTGAGAATTAATGCTAATTAGGAGAGTTGTGAGTTAATGAGCCAAATATTCCTTAAATAACAACAATGGAAACGAACTGAGTATTCATTTAGTGAAAGTGACACAAGTGACAGGGAATTCAGAATAGTTGATAAGTGTTGTCATATGCCGATATGTTTTTATTTTTTATTTATATTTGGCAAAATATGGGAAGGTAGCTAGCCTACGTTAGAGCCGCCTATCCCAACAGTAATGTAAAAGATAAATAGTGCACGTTGACACAGCCGCCTTTGGTGGTTTCTATCTTCTAGTAATATTGGGCGAACGCATTCTAACCGTTTTTACTATTTTCGACCAAGTTTCACTGGACGTTTTGCATTTGGCGTCTTTCGAAGCATTGACGATATATTAGCAATAGCGTGAATTATGTGGTGGGAAGTTTTCATCTCACACACAGCAGCAGTGGGCGAGTGGTTACAGCGTTCAGCTACAATATAGGAGGTACTGGGTTCGATTCGCAGTACCACAGAACACTTTTGTTTAAGAGGTTGCCCGGCATGAGATTATGCGTGGCGGCGGGTACTCATTTCTTGAGAAGGTGGCTTTCGCACTCTCTTCTTTCACTACCGCTTGGTCCCAAAAGCGCTGTGCCATGCTTTTAATAAATTACATCATTCAGGGTTCATATTTACCCCCTACATCCTGTGTTATTGCAAGAGTGCTCAGTGCCTAAATACGAAATCATACCTGGTATACTACTTTACACCTGTTTGGATATTCGACCAGCCATCAGTCATCACGATGTTTTAAAGAAACTTTAGACATGCAGCGAGCTAATTACTTGCGGCCAAGTTTACTGCCTTTATCGGGACACATTTTCATGCTAATTTTGTGGGAATCATTACATGCAGCAAGGCAACAGAGCACGGACAGATAGAGAAGACACAAAGTGATTAGTTTGGGTCTTCTCTCTCGCTACCGGTCATGTTGCACGTTTCAGTGTAATGTTACTGTCAATGGTTAAAATGAACTATAGCAGCTAATCAAGGTCTGCTGAGAGGATCCTCGATTGCCCAGAGCGGAACAAAACAACGGCAAATGGATTTGCGTCATAGAAAGATACTCTGCTTTTGGTTACTACAAATAATTTTTAAACTGAAGTTTATATTTTTTATTAACAACAGTTACAGTATAGACAGTATAGACGAAAGGTGCATAGACAAAATCCGTTTATTCAGCTTGACTAGGTTTGTGCCCTTAATAGTGAATGCCAACAGGTGTTACAATATGCGTAAATATCACACACACTTACAACCACGGGTGATAGCATGTTTATTATGATTGAAATTTATATGTTCAAATCGACTTATTCGATCAATGCAACGTGTACAAGATATGCCATGTAGAGAAGCTATGCTCTAAACTAATCTTTTCTGGTTGGTTTCATTTCACCCAATTTATTGCTCATGATTGTACGTTGGCAAATGAAACAACTTCTTTGAATGTACATACTTTGTGTAGGGTTACATATATTTTCACACAGTAAACGACAAACTCAAAAGTATAATTGCTCAGAAGAAAAAGAACTAGAAAGAAATTTGAACAAAATCATTACCAGACTTACTCATCAATGATAAACGGATTGTCATTTAAATGGTACATACATACTACATACATACATACATACATACATACATACATACATACATACATACATACATACATACATACATACATACACATACACCCAGCTGTAAATATTAAGATGACTGGCTCTAAAACAACAATTCTAATACACCCTTTCTGAATATACAGAAAGTACCTTACGAGAGAAATCCCCCAGCACTGTTTCTCAAACCATCTTGGAAAAGCTTGATGCGTAGTTTCTGCTGCTGCCAAGTGACAAGCAGTTTTTATAAGAAACACAAGAAGCCCTTCAAAATGTCATGCTAAAGAAAAGGGCTTTGCATTACAATATGCTACATGTCTGCAATATTACTCTGTTTATTTACAAAGCTCGGCTCATTAACAAAACAGTAACAAGGCATGTTAGAAACACTTGGGCTAAAAAGTCGGCACAGCGCAAAGAAATTTTAGGAAATACATACATAGTACAATTCTAAGCTACTAAGCATCTTCGTGCAAACAGTGTTTATATTGACATCCATAGACCCTATTTCGTTTCCCGAAAACTCCTCAAAAAGGCTTCAAAGTTTTCAGATGAGTACAGTCCCCACACAGCTGCCTGTTAGTCTGCATGAGAAAAAATCACTGGTGGGCAAAAAGTATACACTAAGTATGTGAGGCGATGCCCAAGTGCTGGGCATGTATGTCTTGCTGCTGGCCTTAACTGCAATGTTTCTCCGCACATATGTGTAAAATCACAACTAATACTATGCCACTACAAAGTAATTATTTGTCATTTGTATGAAACAGGGACCACAAGAAAGACCCAAGAACAGTTACCTTCACACATTTCAAAAAATGTAAATACATTTCCGTCGAGTTTTCACCGCTCATCTGAGAATATTTATAAACGCATTGTTACTTCCACTAACATAATATTTTAAGATGCCAGCTTCAATAATATAATATATCGGTACCCTTGTAGGGCAAAAGAATTGTACAAGCACATAGAAAAATATAACTAAATACATGATATAGCTACATATATATTAAAATAAATACTTTTATTTCTAATATCAGGACAGCTGCATAGATGATAAGTCATTTGCATAGCCCACAATTGCATTATGAACAAACCTTACCGAGCAAAAACTACATTAAAAAGTTACATTTACACAGTATAAACAGAGAAGTAGACTGTTGAATGATGGACAGACCGTGGGATAACAATACACAAGTACTAAAATCTAGTGTTAGATATACTAGGAGTAGTGATGATCTTCTTCCTTTAAATAAAATGTTCCACATAGAAGCACTTCCCAGAGCTTATAGACACATGACATCATTGGTGCTATACAAATGAGTGTACACTGAAAGATTATATTGACTAAGTACAAGATTGCCGCATCCATGGCTTTACTTCTGGCACTACAAACAATAACAATGCAAGCACAGTTATCATTGCCGACCATGGATGCTGTGATTTATGGCATTGAAATGCAGAGACAGGCAGGTACTTTGTTAACGTGCATGTTAAAATCTTAGCTAAAACTTATTTGCCCACTAGCACTACAGCAGCCTTTAAATTAGTGTCATAGTTACGTATTTTTCATGCGAAAATAAATAATTCGGAATACTCAAGCACAAAGGAACTGCTTAATAATGCGCTGCTAAGAAGTTAAACTACAGCTGCACAGATTGGTACCACGCATGCAAGTCAAACTGCTCCAGACATCACAATGTGCTTTTTCTGTTGTCATGAACTTTGTGCAGGAGAACACAGTCACTGGCAGTCCCTTTCTACTTGTTGGTCTTCTGTGCTCTCTTCTTGATACACTGTGCATGACCGTGGAGCACCTAATTCCTTGTTACTGCGGGAACTTAGAAAAATACAGATCGTTGTTGCAACCATGCTGCATGCGAATGTGCACAGTCGTTAATTATGTGCTCATATTTACAGATGTCATATTTTCAGAAGCCGATGACATGTATGTAGAAATAATAAAAAGAAAGAAAGTCTCAACACACAGAAACAGTGAAGATTAAAAATATATTTTATTATAATACAAGAGCAAAGCTACAATGTTATAGATGAGGGAATGAAAGTATGGACAGGCATAATAAGCCCATAAAGTATCTTCTATTTCAACTTTACACAAGGTGTGAGAAGCCGACCACAAATAAGTTCACTAGGGAACACCAGTTAGGCTGCATTACAAGACAAGAGCTATTGTTCATATTTTTAAAGCTAAGTAACATGGCCAGCTCACCATACAGTAATAGGAGTGAATGGGTGGTCTAGAAGACACAGAGCACTTGTGGATTAGGAGTGGGGGTGTTGCTCACAACTATTTATTCAAACGAAGGAAACCTTTCAGAAAATGCACTTAATTAGGGAAAATAACCATACGCAACAAACACAACTTGATCCTACGGCTGCCACTAACACTCACCATTATTATTGATGTCAGTGTGTTGCCGGATGGAAGACTTGGCTTGCATGGGTGCTGGCTGCATCGCATGGCTGCTCAAGTAGGCTAGCCACAGACAAGGAGATGAAAAGCCATGACTTTGAGGCACACCGAGCGTCACCTTTAAAGATCAACAATGCATACTAGGGTCAGGTACAGTTTGTAGAAAAAATATATCACTATGCAATCGTGGCGAACACGTTCGAATGAAACACAACATGCCACAGCACTGCGGGAGAAAAAGCTACATCAAGTAAAAGATGCAGTTACCAGCCGTATGTCGTCTGAGGCTTGTACGATAGGTTTTTCTCCTTGCAAGTTGTGAACAGCCAGGCGATTTTCACCCACTTGCCATTTCCTTCCAGAGCACTTGACAGAGTGAGTCAAGAGCTCGAGTGTTCAATAAGGGATCAAAGTATTTGTGCTCGTTCAAAAGCACGAGCTTTTCAGCATCAGATGATTGGAGTTTCATCCATAAGCTGCAGGCTTTCCACTTTACGTTCTCGATTATCTCACAATTGATTTCTAATAATGTCCAATAAGCATTATGTGTGAGAATATTACAAGTATCCACTACAAGCAACCATGCTTGGGTTTTCAATTTGTGCACAGTATGTGGTGTTTAATTAATTATATGTATTTTAAAAAAAGCAACTAACCTTGTAACCAACCGTTAGGCAGTTTTGTGCCCTCGAAACTCCCAGGCAGATCACAGCCATTCCAGAGGAAGCTGCCATGCATGCTTACAGGCCACTTCCAGGTCCGCTGAATGATAACAGTCCCAGCTGTGACATAGACTTGCACATTTAGGCAGCACGTGTCCTTCCTATTTTTGTACAAATGCGTTAAGTCATCAAGCCTCCAAGGAGGCTTGATGTGCCAGTACGTGCAACCGATGCATCACAGGACCTTAACAAACTAAACTCTGCTATCTGTGAAGAGCCAAAAACGAGATATTTAAAAACAATCATTAAAAGCACTCACTTCTAATACTTATTTGACGAAGCTATCACTTCGTCAAATTGATCAAATCTGCTATAATCACTTTAAAACAAACTGAAGCCCCATGTAAAATTTACGTACCACAATATATAAGTCCTAGTGAAGTATAGTGCTGCCACAGTGGTAATCGTCTATAGAACAAAATTTTCAGAATAACATGAATTCCTCAAGGGTCACCTGGCTGCTGGAAAATGAATTCACATTAACTTTGCAACTAAGAAACGTGGTGAATAAAAAAGCCCATCTTAATAATCAAACAAAAGCTCGCTTAAATCAAATCACAAAAACTGCTGATGTATTTGCCCTCCTCTCCATCATATATGTATGTATATTTTTATTTATTTTTATTTAGTTCATACTGCCAATTCCTTTAGTGATTTTTGCAGGAAGGACACAAACTATAATTATATAAGGAAAAAGACAAAGGAAAAAATAATGCGAAATAACATAACTGTTTTTTTCTTTTTTACCCTTTTTGTGCTGAATGGCAAAGTTAAAATAAATAAAAAAATCACATATGCTAAACATTTACACACAACTGTGAAATATGTTTTGTGTTTACACATCATATCAGTATTCTTGCGATTGTGCAATCATTGTTGCACATTAGTACGTAAGCTTTACAAAAAATGCAAAAAAAACATACATTCTATGCATAGGTAGTGGAATGTTGTTAGCGGGATAAATACCAATAGTAATATACATCACTAAGGAAAGGCACGAAATATTTGTAGTTTTATGTGTGTGCATCATGTAAGTAATTTTCAAGTAGTGATAAAAAGGTAGTTAGTGAAGGGGTATTGGTAATAGTGTAAAGTAAGTCGTTCCACTGTCGTATGGCTAGCGGAAAGAAAGAGTATTTAAAGCAATTTGTATGAAAGCGATATTTACTTAGGGTGTATGAGTGCTTTAGTCAAGCTATTCTTGTGTCTGAAATATAGGTGTACTTAGAACTATCAACATTTAACTTGTTATGAATTAATTGATGAAGCAGTTTCAATCGGGCGAGTGCAGCGGGGTTTTCAATTGTGAGTAATCCAGCCGATTTGAGTAAGGCACTTGGGGAGTCTGAGAGTTGATATTTATTGAAGATGAACCTTATTGCTTTTCTTTGCACTTCTCTATAGTGGTGATTAATTTTTTAGTCGATGGAAACCATGTCGGGGTAGCATATTCCAATACTGATCTAACGAGTGTATTATAAGCTAGTACTTTAGTCTCACGGGGCGCTTGACGAAGGCGTCGCTTAAGAAAAAAGAGCCGCCTAAGTGCTGTTGAAGTGATGTTGTTCACATGGCAATCCCATCTAAGGTCAGACGTTATTGTTAGTCCAAGGTACTTGTGCTGTACGACTACTGTTACCGGGTTATCATTTATGACATAAGAAAACTCATGTAGGTGCTGTTTTCTTGTTATTCGCACAAGAACTGTTTTTTCAACATTAAGGCTCATTTGCCAGTTAGCACACCATGCGGAAACTGTCATCAGTGCATTATTCAATGGTACATGGTCGACTGTAGACGTAATTTCTTTGTGGAGTATACAGTCGTCAGCAAAAAGTCTTATGTTGACTGGGATGTCGGTGGGTAAGTCATTGATTAAAATGAGAAATAGTGCAGGAGCCAAAACGCTACCCTGAGGAACTCCGGTGGTGACATGAATAAGTTTAGAACTGGTGTGGTTAATTTGTAAACATTGCGTCCGTTTGAATAGGTTGTTCTTTATATATACACTAACGGGCTCCTTGTCTAATGTGTGTTCAAATTTTAGCATTATTTTTGGTGTGACACGCGATCAACGGTCTTTGAAAAATTAAGAAAAATAAGGTCTGTCTAATTTTTTGATCAATACTTCCCGAGATGTCATGTATAAGTTCAACAAGTTGAGTGACTGTTGATGATCCCTGTCGGAACCCATGCTGCGCTGGCGATAGAATGCTATTCTGGTCGAGGTAAGTATTTATATGCTTGAGGATGATATGTTCAAGTAGTTTGCATGAGGTGCTGTTAAGGGAGAGGGGCCTAAAATTAGAAGGTTCCGTTTTGTTTCCTGACTTGTGGACTGGGATAATTTTTGCGATCTTCAATCATTGGGTAGAGTACAAGTTGCCAAAGATTTTTGATAGATGGTTGTTAGATAATAGGATATTTGCTCAGCATATCTTCTTAAGAAAAGCATTTGGAATTTTGTCTGGTTTGGAACCTTTTTTGCTGTCTAGTTTCAGTAGTAGATTTAACACACCACTTCTACTTTTGTTCAGCGGTGCTAGAGCTATGTTAGAGGAAGTTTCAAAGCTTGGTAAGTGATCATAATCTGCTGTAAAAACGGAATGAAAATATTCATTCAGTTCGTTAGCTCTGTTTTCATCTTCCCATGTAGACTCAGCACTGGGGTTGGCCTTTGGCAAAAGGTAATTCCAGAATTTTTGTGGAGAGGACTTCAGAAAGTTACTGAGGGTGTTACGAAAGTAATTATCTTTAGCTGCTTTTACCTTTGCTTTCATGGTTATTATAGCTTGTGCGAGCCTGTTTTTGTGAGTTGTCTGGGAATTTGTTTTCAAATGTTTTCTTAGCCTTTTTACCTTTCTTTTTTTCGTGGTAGATGTCACGTGTAATCCAAGGATTACGTTTGTTTTTCTTCTTTGTATGAAAGGGCACATATGTATGAATGCATATGTATCACAGTAGTAGTAAAATTTTCATGCTTGAACCTAACCTAGCGAAACATTAAATCTGCTGGGCTGAAAAACTTGCACACGTTGTATAGTACTACGTGAATAGCAATAAATTTAGTTCCGCAAGGTCAACTCACCGATGACAGAATTTAGTAGCCGTCAGTATCATCAGAGATCAAGTATCCTCTGGGGCCAACAGGCAAAGAACATCTGCAGACTGGAAGCTGCCGATGACATAGCAATGAAAGGCTGGCCAGGCGTGCACGTCCTTTGATATAGTGCGTAAAGTGGCCGTGAGCCACTGTTGCTAAGGCTCTATTGCCGTTCGAAATGATGACCATATGAAATTGAAATGCTGTAGTTAGCCGGTACTGGCCAAGAGCTTCATCCAAAGCAAGGCACCGGTGAAATATTTGCTCTTTCTGAGGGCCGGAAGGAAGCTTGACGTTCACGGGCTCTCGCTGGCACATAGAACTCGTCAGTTCTTACTGAAGAACTGTCTAGGCGTGCTGCCAAAGTAATTTGATCCACAAGAGAATGTAACATCTTGCAGCTTCGGTTCGGCCACATCACGACACTCGGACGATAGTTATCAAAAAATGAGACGTTACGAGTTAACAAACAAAAACGCCAAGCTCCACCACCGCAACTTCGCAAGGCAAAACACTTGTCAACGCTGTCTTTCAATTTTCGGTTACACGAGCACAACTTTTTCACAAGTTTCGAAAACGTCAACACAGGACTACTGTTCACAACGAGCATTGTTCCACTCTTGAAAAATAGACAGCTCAGAAGAAAATAGAAGCGTACGGGCTAACCAGTGGCAAAGCAAGAACTGAACACAGCACGTCGTTCATACGTTTTCGTACAAGCTTGGGGTCACTCAAGTAAAGCGCCGAAACTCTGTCAATCCGAAATGTCACACAGCACCCAACTGAGAGACGGGAAGTAAAGCGAACGAACTGTTAGCAGCGCACAAACACACATTGCAGCATTTTCGAGTGCTAGTTGTCGTTGATGCACATGCGTCAATCTCGCTTGATAAACACACCGAGGCACAGGCTTCGCTACGCACCACCGTACACCGATACACTGCCGCTGGTTTTTACACCGCTTAAAAGCACCGACAAAGCAGCGGTAGTCACAACACATCCAGTCGAACGCTGAAGGAACACAAGCAAGAAGCGTTTGTTAAAATTCTCACCGACCAATACGCTTTTTACAATGCCACATTGTTTTCGACAACTGCGCAGCACGTAAGAGAGCTCTTAGAAATTGCTTACGTATTTTTCATGGCGTGACAAAATTTGCTCTTATGTGCGAGGGGGATAATATGACGAACACGACAGGTGTGCCAGACATAAACATACGTACATAAAGAGCGAACACTCCCGTAGGGGTCTGCGGCCCAGCTAGTGCACTGCTTTCAGCGCCACGAGTGGTTGGTCAGATCTGGTATTGTCCTCAGCTTAAATAAAATCAAAATTTTTTTTCGTCCAGACGCCGGGATTTTAAACCGTACCCTCATGCTCCGAAAACGGGTGTATTTACCCGGCGTTGATTTACCACTAGGCTACACACCCATGCGTCCCCAAAGAGAATACGTGTACAGTACATCTAAACGACATGAATGTGCCTTTTTGTGCAAAAAAAATTCAGAAAGACAACACTTTCTAGTCTTACTTCCCTGTTTTCGGTTGTAAGGCATTAAATGTCCTAAGCGGAACATGATGTAGAGTGGATACAATAAAACTCCACAAGTCAATAAAATTTATTTTTTGCAAAACATTGATGTCAAACTTTGGTATGCATTGTCCTCCTGAGGAGGCTATTACATATCTTAATAAAGAAGTAAAATTGAGCATGCGTACACCATCCAGCGGTTCGTCAAACCCTTTCTTGCTGGGCCGCGAAAAGGCGCTAGTGGCCACTCTTTTTATAGTATATTTCTCAATGTGCCAGATGAAAGAAGTGTTTTGGCAACGTCCCGGAGTGAGCTGATGTTGATAGTATTGCTCCACAACAAATCACAGGCTGCGCCTTTTGGCCTAGCCGTCGTCTGCTCGCGTTTGTATAGTGTGCCTCTATCAGAACATGCGACGGAGGTTTCGCCTTCGCTACGCAATTATTCCCATGTCAAGTGGCCACTGCGTCGCACTAAATACATGTGAGTGGCTCACTGTACCTTTGAATGATATTCGTGTGCCAAGTTAAACGGCTGGTAATTGTCGCAAAGACAAATTCAACCAATGTTTGCGCCATAATCATCAGAGTTTGCATATTTCTGGTGTCATTTAAAATTACTAGGGTCATTTTATGCTCACTGCTTGTCATATTATCATGGCCTATACCGGTTTTTGAGCAGAGAAGGCAGAAACGGTTGATTTGTTTATAGTTACATGCGTAATCACGCACACCCCTAATACGCTTTGGTTTACGAAATAGACACCCGTTCCAGATCGTTCCAAAGTGTATCGACAGCTGTATATCAGAGATCGTGCCCATTGGACAGTTGGAACCAATCGAAGTACACTAGAGCAAAAGTTTTATGAACCGCTAACAGAAAAGTTCCGCTCAGTTTTATTTCTAATAGCGCGCAAGGAATGTGCTCTTATCAACCTCTTTGGTGGAGATTTCCACGAATGAAGCAAAGATCTCGAGTTGTACTTTTAATTGGATGAGGTGGGGTGCAACCTAACAACATAACAAATAGGGTTGATCATATGCCGTGCTGCGTTCGAATGTGACCATTCACGTGGCCCATTGGTTTTCACCAAACCACAAATCTTTACATGCACAAATTTGCGCTATTAACACCCAATAGGATTCTTCAATTACTTTGACTTCAAACTTTATGAACGACGGTGGTTGTCAATGTTATTTACTGCGTACAAGGAAAACAACTCACAAAACTTAAAACGCCGGAATAAATAAAAACGCACCAGCAGTCATCAGGCAGCCCTACATGGGCGTGAATTAACTCAGAAGCAGCCAGGGCACCAAAGTATACCGCCGTGGCGGCAGGTTTTAAGTAGCCACATTGTTCCAAGGAGTGGTCTCGAGAACTCTTAGAATTTTCTCCTAGCCACGCTGTTTTTGCGCAAAATTTTGCTTCGTGAATCCACTTACGGGCATTTTTATTTGACGTAAGCAAACATAGCAACTACATCAGCATCGCTAACATGTTTCCGGGCAGTCACAGCGCGCTTTAATGAAGCGGCCGATGTGACTACTATGACCTCTTACGACGTTTTTTTCGTTTCGCGAATCGACTTACGCAACAACTTTCTCCTGTGCAGAAATGTTTTCGTGAGTTTTTTGAATACGGCCCCAGTTTCGCATCTTTACATGTATACTCGCACAAACATGCTTAAAAGATGGTTGAATCTCTCCCCCCCCCTTCCTCCCTAGAAAACATGAGCCCTTATTTCAGGCGCTCCTTAATAAAGCTTCTCCGAAAATGCATTGCTGTCATGAGAAGTTCGCCCATTGAACGCTCACCGAGTAAAAAACGCACTCTTTACAGCATAGCTACAGGGTGTAGTTTTTTTTTTTCGTTTTTACGCTGACTAGTTTGGTCTGTTCCCTTCAGTGTGAACACTTTAGAAACTAGTGTGTGAACGTCCACATTTGAATGCTTGTATTGTAGCGGAAAATATTTCCACGGCTTTTCTAAGGGCTTAACACGTTTAAACTGTCACCGTTGCACTGTTTTTAACTGATACTGCATTTATTGTTTTTTGTTTTTGTTGTAAAAGCTTAAACTGAAAGTACCGGAAATCACTTTCATCGCTCACGCTTGCTCATCTCTGCAATGCAACACTTTCTGGTTAGTGTACTCTAACTGAACCACGTTTAGGCGGAAGCGGGAGCCTGAACCACTAAGAACGCTTAATGAAAACACAGGAAAAAAATTGCCCGCAGCTTCCCTCGGGGGAACACTGAGGAGGATGCGGAGCATATAATTGGTTAACGGGGTGTTAAAGTGCGACTTACTTGGGTCGATGGCTAAATTGGTTAACGTGGTTGTGAAATGGGGTGTTAAATTGCGACTTACTTGGGTCGATGGCTAAATTTGTTAACGTGGTTGTAGGAGGGGGTGTTAAATGAGTGAACACGTACACACGTATGCGAAAGGGCGGCGCTGGTCGAAGGGACGTCGATCATTTTGTTTGTGGATTCGTTGGAATTCATTTCACCGCGACCTTGGACGTCGACGCGCCGTACAAACCAACCGACGAGCGGCAACTGAGCGAGCGAGCGCCGACCTTGAGTATATATACAGCTCGACGGCGCATGCACTGTCAGCTGTTGAATGTTCTCGAAGCGCGACGCCACATGCGCGTCCACAGGAGAATCAGGAGAATTGTAGATGTCGAACGCGGTGTGTAGAGGAGGAAGGGTGCACAGATGGTGGAGGAGTGAAGCACGCGCGGTGTGTAGAGGAGGAAGGGATGCACAGATGGTGGAAGAGTGGGCGACGGCGCGACGGCGCGACGGCGCATGCGCGCGCGTCAGCTGTCGAATGTTCGAGAAGCGGTGCGGACGGCGCGGACGGCGCGGACGGCGCACTACAAGGCGCGAGTATAAGATGCTTCCGCATCTAAAATAATTGTCTGGAGAGCCGCTAATTCAAACATACCAGAACCTGTCGAGTCTGGAAGCACTTGTGTGCTAGTTACGAAGTCGAAAGGTATTCTTGTTTATTTTTGGTCTTCGAAAGCCAACTTGTATGCAGATGCATATCTAACGCATTTTTGTACCCTTGGTTCCTTTCCATGGTATTGTTCAGCTCTCTATACTAGTCCCGATTTAAAGCTGATCTAGGAGGGTCTAGAATAGTTCGCACATTACAAGTGGTTGTCGCGGACTCCCTTAAAATTGCGGGGATACACAAAATTTTGGAGACAGTGATTGAAGTGGTGAGCCAAGCACAGTGTTTTCAAAATGATCTCGCCATGATGATGCATGTGGCTGTTTTATTTTAGGGAGAGTGTTTAGGATGCTGAGGCATCTTACAAATAGACGGTGGTCGCTCCTCGTCAGTGGCAGAAAAGTTGGTGTTTAAAACAACAAAAATTATAGGGTCAAAGTTAAGAAATTTCGTTATGGTGATTACATGGAGTGCATAAATAAATATTGCTCTAATTTTGTCAATTGAGAACCTAATGAAAAGGGGTCAACAGGGTTCGTATTGGTGCCACATTTCGAACATATTTCAGAACCGTGTCACAAAGGTGGACTGTTTCCTTTTTTCAACACAGAGACCATTATTCATATAATAGACCTCCCACGATCAGTACGCAATATACAACAAATCAATACTATCAACAATACCAATATAGCCCAAGAATGAATACCTGCCTCGAAGAGCTTAAATGGTGTTTTTTCTCACATATTCCGATTGTGCCATGCGCCAGAGAGCACTGTTGCACAGACCAGAAAAACAAGTAGTCGTGTTTTTCAGTTTTCTTTCTTCGCCTTCAACCTTATATATTAAATGTTTCATATTTTTTTAGATATCTAGTTTCACTCTATTGCTGTTCTTGCATATAGAGGTCGTTCGCAACGATCACCAGTGCATGTAACGGTTGTAGACTGCAGTTGAGCATTTACAATTCAACTGACCAGTATACCACTGTGGTCACGCAGATGAAAATGTTTGTCATATTCTTGTGGAGTGCGTACAGTGCACAAATGAAAGCGAAAAATAAAACAAGAAACTAGCAAGTTCGGGCAGACGGCCCCTAACATTACGGAAATACCTTGCACCATGGCTTCAGGTCCATCCGCAGAAAAAGGCGAATACCTTCCCTATATGTTTATTAGTGAAGACCGGACTGCATAAGTGCTTGTAATATACAGCTAGGGGTAGAGATATATGGAATGATGTGTTAGTACATGTACCGTGAGTATAAATAGAATGGTGTGTGTGTGAACGTTTTATGGCAGTGCGAATCGCTGCAAGAACACTGTACACATGTTGCATGTTATTTCAACCGGCGTCAGTGTGGTATTATGATTTTTCTTCGGATTGTTCTTCTTGGGTACCATTCATTATAATTTTTTGGCTGCAGAACTTATTGATATGACGTAGCCAAGGTAATATGGACTTCACCATCGCCACAGCAAAACAGATAGAACAGAACAAAACAGAAAAAATTGACGTTTAAGCGGCACGGCTAATGTGTGTGCAACTGTAAGTGACACTATAGATGCGAGTGGTCGGGCTTCGCGCTACCATCAATTAGTAGAAACCTAGCTTTTGACAAAACATGCTTGGCTCTATGGGTGTCTGTAATGGTGTGGCGGCGTCGATATATTTGACTGATGATGAGAATAAAATTGTTCTGGCTAACCGACAGGGCGGAGAGTAGCTGCGATATCCAGCGACGTAGTCAGGACAGAGCTGCTTGAGACGTCTTTGGTCTATGCGAGTTTCAAGTTACGCGGACGACGATTGCATTTAATTTGCTTGCGAATTGTTTGACTGTATCAGGTGTGTTTTTTAAAACAGCAACATGTGGAAGTCTTGGTGCCACCACGCATAGTTTTTTAAAAGTGTGTTTTACGTTTCAGAATGATCTGGGTGAAAGCACTGTATACAAAAATTCACGAATAAACACTTGCTTCACGCTAATATTCTTAAAGTGGTGTTATAATTCTGAATGTAAGTTGAGTATTTTGTACCACTATTGGCATGGCATACTCTGATTTATGAATATTATGATTTATGGCCCGTTACACGTTTGTGAAACTTATTTGGCACGTATGCTTAAAACAATCTCCTTTAAAAGCTATCTTAGAAATTCTCGTTCCCCTGAATGTCAATGCTCTACATTTGAACATGTTCTTATCTCCTTTGTGCATGTTTCGTACAGCTCGCATCGGTGGTCGTTTTTGATGATCCTTCTCATGTTAACTTGAAAAAACTTAAATAACGTTAACATTAGTGTAGGATACATGAAAATTCTGACTGAATAATTGAAAATAATGAAAAAAAGAAAACTTCACAGCATATACACACAGTGAATGATGTTGAGTAGAGTGAAGCGTCCGTCAGTGCGATAGTCCATCCATCCGTCAACCCATGCATCCGCGCGTTCATCAGTTCGTCTGTGCGTCCATCCGTCTGTCCATCCGTCTGTGCGTGCGTCCATCGTAGCTTTCGTTCATGCTTTCATCCGTCCGTGCGTGCACCCGTCATTCCGTCCGTCTTTCTGTCTGCCTGTCAGTTGTCTGCCTATATGTTTGTCTGTTTGCTTGTATATCTGGCGATGAGCACGAGCCTCCGCGGCCATCCACACTCGCCGCGCCGCTTCGTCCATGCTCCACCAACGATCCGAAACGTACGGCGACAATCCAGCAGATTGAGAGAGGCACTTGTTCCCCGCCTACACAGGCACTGCCCGCACAGCAGCCAATCGCAGAGTAGTGGTACAGCGCTATCCTAAATCATCATGATCACCATCAATATCATCATCATCAGCCTGACTATGTCCACTGCAAGACAAAGGCCTCTCCCATGTTCCGCCAGTCAACTCAGTCCTGTAATTGCTGCTGCCAATTTATACCCGCAAACTTCTTAATCTCATCTGCCCACCTAACCTTCTGTCTCCCCCTAACTCGCTTGCCTTCTCTGGGAATCCAGTCAGTTACCCTTGATGACCAGCGGTTTCTTGTCTACACGCTACTTGCCCGGCCCATGTCCATTTTCTCTTCTTGATTTCAGCTATGATATCCTTAACCCACGTTTGTTCCCTAATCCACTCTGCTCTCTTCTTGTCCCTTAAGGTTACACCTACCATTTTTCTTTCCATTGCTCACTGCGTCGTCCTTAATTTAAGCTGAACCCTCTTTGTAAGTCTCTTGGTTTCTGCTCCGTAGCTAAGTACCGGCAAGATACAACTGTTATGTACCTTCCTCTTAAGGGATAGTGGCAATCTACCCGTCATAATTTCAGAGTGCTTGCCAAATGTGCTCCGCCCCATTCTTATTCTAATAGTTACTTTAATCTCGTGGTTCAGCTCCGCGGTTATTACCTGCCCTAAGTTGACATAGTCTTTTACAACTTGAAGTGCTCTATTGCCTATCTCGAAGCGCTGCTCTCTTCTAAGGTTGTTGTACATTACTTTCGTTTTCTGCAGATTAATTTTAAGACCCACCTTTCTGCTCTCCTTGTCTAACTCTGTAATCACGAGTTGCAATTCATCCCCTGAGTTACTCAGCAATGCAATGTCATCGGCGAAGCGCAGGTTACTAAGGTACTCTCCATTAACTCTTATCCCTAACTGTTCCCATTCTAGGCTTCTGAATACCTCCTGTAAGCATCCAGTAAATAGCATTGTGGAGATTGTGTCCCCCTGCCTTACACCCTTCTTGATTGGTATTCTATTGCTTTCTTTATGAAGCACTATGGTAGCAGTCGATCCCCTCTAAATTTCTTCCAGGATGTTTGTACATACTTCATCGACGCCCTGATTACGCAGTGTCTGCATGACGGCTGATATTTCCACTGAATCAAACGCCTTCTCGTAATCAATGAAGGCTATGTATAGTGGTTGGTTATATTTTGAGCATTTCTCTATTACCTGATTGATAGTATGAATGTGGTCGATTGTTGAGTAGCCTGTTCGAAATCCTGCTTGTTCCTTTGGTTGATTGAATTCTATTGTTTTCTTTAATCTGTTAGCAATTACCTTTATAAATAGCTTGTATACTACAGAGAGCAAGCTGATCGGCCTGTAACTCTTCAACTCCTTGTCATCTCCTTTCTATTGTATTAAGATGATGTTAGCGTTCTTCCAAGACTCTGGTACTCTTCCCGTCAGGAGACATCTCGTAAACAGGGTGGCTAGTTTTTCTAACACAATCTGTCCTCCATCTTTCAGCAGATCTGATGTTACCTGATCCTCACCAGCAGCTTTGCCTCTTTGCATGTTCTCCAAAGCTTTTCTGACCTCTTCTATCATTACTGGTGGGGTGTCATCTGGGTTACTGCTGGTTATTATAGTATTAAAGTCGTGGTTGTATCGGCTACTGTACAGATATCTGTAAAACTCCTCCGCTATTTCAACTATCCTATCCATATTGGTAGTTATTTTGCCTTCTTTGTCCTGTAGTGCATACATCCGATTTTTGACTATCCCAAGTTTTCTCTTCACTGCTTTGACACTTCCTCCGTTCTTCAGAGCGTGTTCAATTCTCTCCATGTTATACCTTCTTACATCGCATTCCTTCCGCCTATTAAACAACTTCGAAAGCTCTGCCAGTTCTATTTTGTCTGTTGCACTTGAGACTTTCATCGTTTGATGCTTCCTAATGAGATTCTTCGTTTCCTGGGAAAGCTTGCAAGTGTCATGTCTAACTACCTTGCCTCAAGCTTCCACTGCACACTCCGTAATGATACTCGTGGGATTATCATATATTGTATCTACGCTAAGGTTGGTTTCCTCACTAAGGGCCGAGTATCTGTTCTGAAGCGAGACTCTGAATTCCTGTACTTTCCCTCTCAGTGCTAGCTCATTGATTGGCTTCTTGCGTATCAGTTTCTGTCGTTCCTTCTTCAAGTCTAGGCGAATTCGAGACCGTACCATTCTATGGTCACTGCATCGTACCTTGCCAATCACTTCCACATCCTGCAAGATGCCTGGGTGTGCACTCATTATAAAGTCTATTTCGTTCTTATTTTCGCCATTAGGGCTCCTCCATGTCCACTTGCGGTTTCCTCGTTTTCGGTAGAAGGTATTCAAAATCCGTAAATTATTGCGTTCTGCGAATTCTACTAGTAGCTCTCCTCTGGGGTTCCTAGTACCGATACCATATTCTCGTACTGCATGGTCCCCAGCCTGCTTCTTCCCTACCTTTGCATTAAAGTCTCCCATCACAATAGTATACTGTGTTTTTACCTTACTCATTGCCAATTCCACGTCTTCATAGAAGCTTTCAACTGAAGCGTCATCATGGCTGGATGTAGGCGCGTAAGCCTGTACTACCTTCATCTTGTATCTTTTATTCAGTTTAATTACAATACCTACCACCCTTTCATTATGCTATAATATTCCTCTATGTTGCCAGCTATGTTTCTGTGAATTAGGAACCCCCACTCCCAGTTCTTTTCTGTCTGCCAAGCCCCGATAGCAAAGGACGTGCCCATTCTGTAGCACCGTACAGGCCTCATCTGTCCTCCTAACCTCACTGAGCCCTATTATATCCCGTTTAACACCCTCTATCTCCTCGAATAGTACAGCTAGATTTCCCTCACTAGATAAGGTTCTAGCGTTAAACGTTGCCAGGTTCAGGTTCCAATGGCGGCCTGTCCAGATCCAGAGATTCTTAGCACCCTCTGTTGCGTTGCAGTTCTGACCGCCGCTGTGGACAGTTGCTTCGCAGCTGCTGGGGACTGAGAGCCATGAGTTAATTGGGATGCGGCAATGGCGTAGTGGATAGAACATCCGCCTCGCATGCAAGAGGTCCGTGGTTCAAATCCCGGTGCCGCGCAGTTCCCAACCGGAAAAAAAATCTGCGTGTTGATGAAACTGCATTAAGAGGCCTGGGGTGCGGCTTCACCGGTAACCACCGCCGGGAACGCACTCCCTCACCAGAGAAGGATTGGCCACCCTGGTGCAGTATCTGGCCACTACCTCCCACATGCATACATCAATTAACTATCTTAAAGATCCCATCTCAACTGCAGCTTGTATGTACTTCTAGAGTCACAGTATGGGCTACCTTCAGGTAGCAGAGTAGTGCATTTGTTTTCCATCGGCGCTAGCAACCACGCACTGCGGAGAAACTGGAGCTCAAGCATCACCACCGAAAGCGGTCGCCGTCAACCTGGAATTCAAGTGTCCGTCGTGCGCTGTGTAGCTCGTTAGCTACGAACCAGTACTTTGCTTCACAGTCATGTCCTTACACTTCGACAGTGAATATTCGCGTGGCTTACATACTGAAATAATCAATGCGGTGGGCTTATTGGGGGCTTTTAGAATCTCGGAGGACGTATATTTTGTGTTTGAGAGTTGTTGCTTATCTTATATAGCTGGCGCCACCGGACCATGCGGCAGCGGCTTTTCATGCTATTCGACACTACTCTATGCCTTTGCGCACCTCCGTGGTGGTCTAGTGGTTAAGATACTTGACAGCTGACCCGCTGGGCGCGGGATGAAATCTCGGCTGTGGAGGCTGCATTTTCGATGGAGTCGAAAATGCTATCGGCTAGTGTGCTCAGATTTGGGTGCACGTTAAAGAACCCC
The DNA here is from genome assembly GCF_013339725.1 of Rhipicephalus microplus. Lineage (NCBI taxonomy): Eukaryota > Metazoa > Arthropoda > Arachnida > Ixodida > Ixodidae > Rhipicephalus > Rhipicephalus microplus. The sequence continues at coordinate 67,966,137 of NC_051170.1, forward strand.
AGGTGGTCGAAATTTCCGATACCCCCCCCACTACGGCGTCTCTCATAATCATGCGGTGGTTTTGGGATGTTAAACCCCACATATCAAATAATCATCGCTACGCCTTTGCGCTTTGCGTTACCGGACAGGCTAAAAAACGGTATCCGAGTCACAGTCCCGAAAGCAAGTGTTTCTTCTTCGCCGGTCGTTGACACGTCAGGCACGACGACTGGCGATCTGCGACACGCTTCGTCGATCGTTAAAGAAGTCGCATGCGTAAACAGAGCGCGGCTTCGCCGCGTAGCTATGGTTGCTAACCAGGCAGCATGGTGGACCTATGCGCTGCTCTGGTTCCGTATAGAGGGAATATACAGCTACTTTACTTGCTTCTAGAAGACATCGCCATGTAATGTACTGTTCGAGAGATACTGTCGGTTACGCCTGACGCGGAGCAACGTTAGACTAAGAGGAGCTTCGCCCCTATTAGAAACAGCAAGCCGAAGCAAAGCAGGATGAGGCTCAAAAATATTTGCTTGCAAGTTTTGTTCGGCATTTACGAGCCTTCACATCAACGTTTTAGCAGCTTTTCTTGCTTTATATAAACACGCAAGTTTTCTGTCAGTAGGCGCAGCCCTGTTGTTATTTACAATGGTCTGTTTTTTCAATAGGCTGGCTGCAGGGGGTCGTTGATGTGCACATCAGTGACCCCCGGCAGCCAGCATATATTTATTCCTGCGAGACTATAAAGTTGATATAGCTGGTTGCAAAATAAGCATTTACCGCAGAACGTTCGTGATTTTGCCAAACGGTCACCACATATCGCGAGTCTTTGCCAACATGCTTCACACCCGCCGCCATGCCTTCGACTCCTCCCTGGTGCCTGACTCAGGCTAACATCAGGCTAACTAAACCTGGCATTCAGAAAAAAGCAGATATGTCGTCACCTGCTCTTAGACAGCTTGCTCTGCTCTTGTTATACGAGACGTATCAAGGCTGTATACACGTATGCACCGACGGCTCTGTTTTACAGAAGAGTTCAACGGCATCATTTGTTATACCGATAAAAGACACGACAACAAAATCCAAGGCCTCCCACCTCACAACATCAACGTGAGCAGAGCTCACAGCTCTTCGTGCCGCATTGATATTCATCAGCGATCAACAGCCACAAAAATGGACAATTTTCAGTGACTCAAAGGCGGCACTGCAATCCCTTCTATCACCTTTACGCCACGGCCCATACGAACAGCTGGTATTTGAGATTGCAGAAAAGACTGACCAATTCATTGAGAAAGGTCATGAAATAGCCTTTCAATGGCTTCCAAGTCATAGTGGAATAATTGGCAATGAACGGGCCCATCGAGCTGCCCGTTCTGCCAATACTGAAAGCGATGAAATATCAATACCGCTTTTCAGAACTGACGCTGCACGGAAACTCCGCATGCTTGCTCGCAAGCGCACCACATCACAATGGAACGAGTCACATTTCATCCATGCACGGTTAGGTACTTTAGACCCAAGTCTCAGTGTTCGAATTCCTCCGGAATTACACCGACGAGACGCTACTATGCTGTGCAGATTATGGTTGGGCGTCGCATTTACCAATGCGTACGCGTTCTGCATAGGAATGGCTGACACTGCTGCATGTGACCCTTGTGGCAGTAATGAAACGACTTGGCACATTCTGTGTGAATGCCCACAATACTGCTCGCAGAGGCAGTCACTCTGCAAGGCACTAGATGAACTGGACAACCAGCGTCTTTCGGAAGAAAGAATCCTGCGCTGCCGACAGGACTTTATGTCGCAGAAGAAGGCTGTGAAGGTCCTCCTGCGCTTCTTGCGTTCAACCGGCCTGCCCAAACGACTGTGATCGGAACTTCCTGCATGTGTGCGCATGTGGCTTTTTTCTAATTTATTTTATATCTCTCTATATTTATCCTCTTTCCGACCCTTTTCCCTACCCCCGTACAGGGTAGCAAACCAGTTCGTCTAGGTTAACCTCCCTGTCTCTTCCTATTATTTATTTCTCTCTCTCTCTACCGCAGAAAATGTTGCACCACATAATTACGACAATGCGCTGTTGCTCGGAAAGAAATACGACCTTGCGGAAAGATGCGTATGTTACTATGCTTTTCGTAGAAATATCCCAGTTCACTAAGGGAGTGTGTATGGTTGTTTGTTTTATTGCGAGGATTATGATAAACATAGAGTTTTAAACAGTGTGTTTCAAGGAAATGAATTTGTTTATTTGTTGAAGAGTTCTGCACACGGAAAAGGAAGCAGATATTAGGGATGTAAAAGAAACAAGGTTTCAATGATATAAAACATTTAGGAGAAAATACGTTTTGTTTTACAAGCTTTTGTAAGGCGTGTATCAGTAGATCAATTTTCACCCTAAACAAGCAACTAGTAATACATTAGGCGTTTGTCGCAACTACAAAAAAAACATTTTTTTTTCGTTTGGAATAGTGTAAACTGAAGTGACGGTAGAAAAGAATGAGACGTGGCATTGTACAGAATGCGCATCGGCTTTCTTTTATCACTGGCGACCAATCAATAGCATGAAAAAAATAGAAATGTAGGAAGAAGTGTGCAGGTTCGCACTAATATGGTATCCCGGAAGTCGTAAAAATCTCCACGGGTCCAGCAGAGAAAATCCCTCTAAGCTGGGGCATTCGCGTTGTGTACAAGCCCCGCACTCAAGCGTGCGACTCGGTCACTACAACGGTGACAAAACGATTTTGTGGCTCTGTTGCGAAATTTATGTTGTCGTCGGATTCAGGGGAACCTACTTTCGATGACAAATTGGTGAGCTTACTGTATCGACAAGAGGACGAGGTTCTTAGGAACTTGTCCGGATCAGCGGTAACCTGAGAGAGTTGGTTATTACAGAAGAGAGACGCAATGAGAGTAGCCACAATTGTTCACGCTGTCGATGAGTGGGAAACGTTGGATTGTTTAACAGCACGAAGACACGAAAATGAAAGAGATATAGCAATAAATTTATTTTAACAAATACCACAGATAAGTTTACTTCTCCACTACGCAATAAAGATTTTGGCAAAAATTGAGATTCATGGCAAAGACCTATTCAGGATATATTAGAAGTAAAAGAAAAATTCGGCAGATCCTACGTACCCGTGAGTCAACGTCATGCGAAGCGTGCGGAGGGAAGGTGGCCGTGTTGGGATTATTTTTTTATTGAGCGACACGCCATAAAATTTTGCTAAATTAATGTACAAATGTTGGACGCATGGACATATGTTAAAGATTTGCAGATGTTTATACAACTAACTGGAACATGCGTATTAGCAACACCAGAAGCTGTTACGAAGCGCTGATGCTCGCGAGGATGCTGGCCCTGGACACTGCTACATAAATGAGCTTCATCGCATGGCAACTAACCACAATTGACGTTAACCCGACGTGACGGCTGTATCAAAGGAGTACATATGCAATGTTTACAAAATTGTGTGAGCAGCACTTCAACCACGATTGATGTTTGATGAAGATTAGCGTATATTTGAAAACCAGTTCCGATACCTGGCATAGCTCTGTGGCAAAATCTTTCATTGACACGCAGAACGCTTGGGTTTGATTCCAGCTAGGACCCTGGCATTTATTCTTCGCATTCGTCGGGTCGACGCTACCGATGTCGGGTATTTCTTCACGCTCGCGCGTTAGAATTGCCCATGTGCGTTCTCGTCATTCCTGGGTAGATACTAGTCTCAATCACCTGTGGCACATACCCGCATACCAGTGGCACATACCCGCCCGTGGGTATGTGTCGCTGTTTGGCGGGAAGTGTTTGACGACGTATGTGAAGGGATTGGGACAGTATTCATGTGTTGACCATTGCGTCATATTCGTCAAACCATCTTACCTCTTCCATGTTAATTTTGGTTCGCGCCACGTTAAGAGGGTCACCACGAGAGTACCCAAACGTAAGCGGCAAGATAGATAAATACATACGCTCAAAGTCACCGAAGTTCGCTAAGAAATGCTACGCTATAAAAAGAACAATGTGGCATAATTTTTTTCAAAGAGTAAGAACTGCTTGTTGAACAGGGAGTGTAGTTGCAAATATAGCAGCCGCAGCACAGATGAATGCGAATTTTGTCTTTCAGTGCTTCGAATTTTTTTTTCAATGATTCTCTAAGATTAGCAGCACACCTTTCGGTCATGCTACTGTGTACACAAAAAATTACCAATAGCGGAACTGTAAGTATGGGTTGACCCAGCCACATGCTGCGTGCTCTGCCTCCAGTTGTTTTGTTTTGTTTGCGCATGCAGCCAATGTTGATATCTGCTGCTCACTTTAGAAGTATGCATGGACACACAGCGGTCGACGAAAATGCGAGTTTTCATTGGGACTGAACTAAGCTTCTTGCCGTTGCGTGATTTCCTAAAGCATTCCTGACTACTAACGTGGACGCAGGTAGCAAGTTGGTCAAGCGAAAGTTAAGGAAACTTGTCAATACATCGCAGAGTAGTGCAAAGGAGATCACATTGTCGACCAAACGCACGGAACCGATGATATTGTTTTAGCGTGCAGACATCCATGTCAATTGAAACCCAGTGACGTCTTTCAGTCCTTGTGGCGTAGGAAAGGATGAACGGAGGGATACGGCGTGCAGTCGTAAATTCAAGGGTGTCTGCATTCGGTGCCATCACTCGGTGACGCAAGCGGCTTCCTGCCGTAAGTAAATATAAAAGAGGCAAAGAAAGAGTATATCTGCGAAAAAAAAACAAAACAAAATGAACTATTCATAAAAAGGTTTTTTCCGATAGGGTAGAGCAGAGCCCACCGGAAGGTCCACGGGCTCTAATTTTCTGCCAATTTTGCTTGTTGTTTTTGAGTCAAAATAGAAGAATTCGAATGTGTGATCGACCACGCGAAGAGTCAGCGGAGCTGGGGGGCAATGGTGTACAAGTGGAGACCGAAATTAGATTGATATACGTAACGTCGAAATGAATCCCTGGACTGGAATTTCGAGCACAGTTTGACGGAGCGAGCCCAAGCAACAGTTACGCTGAATTGCGAAATGGGAGTTCTCCAAGCCACTTACAAAGTTTCTTCACTAAGCAGCTATTGTTTCACATATTTTTAAGCCACATAATCGCCACAGACACACAGTTCACGTGAAGTACGTGGGGACGTGATGAGCAGAAAGAAGGTGACTATGACAAGAGCGTTCTGTCACAGCAAAAAACTGTTTGCTTTGCGGGCTCGTGTTGTATGGATAATCGGGCAGAGAGATCAGATGTTGTCCTTTTGCTTTTTCACTGCTACCAGTAACGTGCTTCGCGACTGAACGAACGTGAGTGAATATAATAAAGTCCAAACAAACTGTTTTGTCCCATTTAGGGAAATAGCGGAATACTTCTTCCTTAGCCAATACATATAGTTGCTATAGTGGGCCTGTGTGCTCTTTTTTTGCGGACAGCCTCTTCCTTGAGGCCTTTCCGTCCAGCCTGCTAGCACCCCCAAGGGAACCATCTTCCATCTCGGCAAACATGCCTGTTCCGGAGCGCCGCATATGCGCATTCGCGTCCCTGGCAGCGCCTGCAAATGCCACGCTTAGCGCCATCCCATCGGAACTTCCTTCCGGGCACGGCTTCTCTCTCGAGTGGGAGTTATGTATTTCCTGCACTGATCAAGTTCGAAGCGAGGCAAAACATACAAAAACAAGCACCCACTGACATATGAAAGAGAAGTACAAGGTAAAGAGGAGGTGAGCGGGGGACATCTTCGAGTCTAGCAGTTGTGGATCGATTTTCCTAGTCGTGCAAATCTGCAACATCGCTCTCCGACTAGAGAGGAAGATCGTGGTTTGCGCCTTCATTTTGGCACCTTGCAGTGCGGTCTTCGGAGGCCTCTGGGCGAGTATGCATTGGCAAGGCGATGGGGCTAAAGTGGTGTTTACCAAGCGGAAATAGGCTTCTTGAAGGCAGAAAGTACTTTATTCGTGGTCACACGTTAATAACGAATCAGGTTGGAGAGATTCTGTGCATTGAATGATAAACACGCACATTTGTGTGTGTTTGTCAACAGAGAGACATCCAGATAGATAAATAGATAGATAGATAGATAGACAGACAGACAGATAGATAGATAGACAGATAGATAGATAGATAGATAGATAGATATATAGATAGATAGATGGATAGATAGATAGATGTACCTGGAGCGGCCGTCTACATACAGATGTGCTCCACACATAAAACAGCTGCCACCAGCGGTGACACACGACGTATAGCCCTTGGCCACCTTGGCACCAACATGTGTTGCCCACGGTAGGTGCTTCTGATCAACGCTGCCACTAAGCACGAGCCTTGCTGTAGTGATATACTGTTGCCGCACTGCAAAAAACGTGGTTACTTAGCAAGCGCATGTTTACTACAAATAGTATCGCTCCTAAAAATGCCGGCCTTGTTTTTTAAAACATTCGAATATGTTTCTATAACATTCATTGCTTCGCCCTTTTGACAAAACAGTGACTATTTTTAAAATATTTAGCGCCATGTGTCGAGATTTATATAATGTCGGAGGCCATGTCTACTTATAATTTGTGTATGAAGATTTCATTAGCAAGGCTATATAATGAGATAATAAGTACAAACCACAATGAAACTATAAAATCGTAAGTACACACCAGGATAGAACTCAGAAACATTTTTCGCGTACGTTAAAAAGCAAGCGTGCTTTTTCGAGAATGTTATGACCATCATGGTAATGACAAGGGCCAGTTATAAAGTATAGCAGAAAAAAAATTACCATTGAAATTATATTATGGCTGGTACCCGTCAAGATATAAAGCGATCAGGTAATGAGTAAATGACACTTGGGCTCTGGAAAGGCTTTCCCTGCGTGCGGGAGATCAGAGGATACATCACGAATCTGCGTTGATTGTAAAACTCGTAAATATATGGTTGCAGACTAAGTTCATCAATGTTACGGAATGCCCAGTGATCACATCAAGATAAAGTATGAAATGTTGCATTCCATAGGGATGGGCGTGTGTGTGGTTTCTATATATTTGGCTGTGTGGACCCGCCTGTAGTATAGAGGCGTGTAACTTCGATGAATTTTGCTTAATGAATTCAGAACAAGAAACATAGCTTCTGAAACGCTCATCGCTGTAGTTCGATAGTGCGTCCGATGCAGGCGATCACGTTCAGCCGTTGTTTAATGACGGCTCGTTGAACGCCGCTTTTTTTGCGACGAAGGCTGCATTGCAGGTTGTTGAGCACGAGTAGCAACTCTGAATGAACCCATTTCAAGTGATCGGTTACGAATGGCCTAATCACTGCATTGCACCACTGTAAATAGCTTTCAGGAATGGCTGCACTGTTAACTCGAAAAGTCCGCTTTGCTTCCTCAAGGGACAAGCTGCGTGTAAAGGTTGGCCCATTGCATGGCGAGAAGGGTGATTTTCTCGCTTAGGAAGGAAAGCGCCCTTTTTCAACTCTGCAGAAACGTTCGTGCTGTGTGCAAACGACCATTTGCCTACTGTTGGAACCTCAGGTTTGACAGGATCCCACCGCTGTCACTAGTTGTTGGAACCGGGGGGTTGAACAGGATCTCACCACTGCTATTCATTGTGGAGTTGTTGGGCCTTTGTCGTTACCGGCACCGTGGAATTGGGAGGAAGACGCCGAGCATGAAAAGACTGATGGGGAAAGCTGTACAGAGGTTTATTTTACATTATTTACAAGCGAGCATTTCTCGCCCCAAGACGAACATCTTGGCGAAGATGTCGTCCTACATCATGACGATCTCGTCAAAGACTCTTTCAGACGCACACTACGACTGGCTATCAAGAGTCCTTTTTCGCCCCATACTTAAGTGGGGGAATGGCTTTAAACATTTCTGTTTGACCACCAGACACACGTTACGCTTCAGTGACATCACTTTCGGTCGGTGCCACCCACACCCTCCCTGGTCAACGTCTTTTACCGGGACGTAGCCACCTAACGTCCCCTTCAGCGCCAAGTTGTCTTTCCTTGGGGTGATAATACCGCTGCGTGCTGGGTCCCAAGCTCGTACTACAGCCACACTACAGAGGCATCAAAGGACAGCCAGCTCGCCACGCTCAATTTGCGGAGCTCTTTGTCATCCATGCTCACGCCATTTATTCAAGGAGGTTGGCGCGACCAAAATCATTTAGATCGACTCGTTGTACACTTTGCGGCGTCGCAACTGCATGCGCCTCGCCTCCAGGTTGAGAGGACAATACCTATATTAGGACGGCTGTCAGCAAGCCCGCATCCTTTCGGCAAATTGTTCGCAGAACCGTGAACACCCCTTTCTACATGGCTCCAGCGCCGATCCTAGCACTACGTATGCCCGTTGTTTTCAGACGAGGCTGTAGCGTGGCATGATGCAGTCGTTAGTGTACGTTCATTCTAACTCAGTGGTTGTGAGTTGGAATCCCATGTGTTTGCTGTGAATTTTCGCAAAATTTTTTTCTCATTGTATTGCCTGTATATCGATTTACACTAATATATTGCCTCTCCAATCTTCATTATGCTGGTTAAGTCAACCTAGAACGGATTTTTCTTTTGCGTAATAAGTAACGTTTGCTCTCTGGAGAGGTACCCAGGAAAGGGGGAGGGTAACTTCATAGTTACCCCACAAGAGAAGAATGACTGTGGGAGGTTGGTTACTCCCCTAAATAGTAGCATCAATACCGCTCTTCTTCTTTTATTTCATATAGTTAGACTATTCAGGTTAGCATGATTAAATTTTTTTTGCCGTCATCCCCACTGACGATGGTGTCAGCAGGGACCATTGTAAAATGTTAATGCTATATCGTATCGAACGGAAGCAATGAATAGAGCTGAGTTAGTATGAGGACGAAAGCAAGTAAATACTATCAATTGGAACCATGGCCCGCAGTTTCTGATCAGCGCCTCACAAAATAATTATATAGAACTCTACGTTCAAAAAAAAAAAAAACGAGCTAATAAACTGTCCCGATAGGTCTAGTAAGTATTTTAGTTATGTGCTTGCTTTATTTACTTGTTGAACATTTCAATTGGATACTTTACGTTACTATTTAAAATATTTCAAGCATTTGTTCGCAATTACAAATCTTTAAATATGTTCTTGCTTTACTGAAATATGGTCGAAAGGTAAATATAATTTCCCATTTCGGTGCGAATTAGGATGAACTTAATACGAACATGTCAAATTATCATAGCAAAGTTTCAAGATACTCAAGTTTACACTTCAAGAATGAAAGTGAAACAATATATTCATTTGTGCAAGTTTAAACTTTTATTAGAAATTAGTAAGCAGTTAAATAAATAATTTTTGCTGCAATCAGTCTCGTTCTATTTTGATATGAGAATAATCATGTCATATAGTCCTAAGGTGTGCGCAGTTGTTTCAAGTTCTACACGCTTCGGAAAATGAAAGTGGTACTTTTGACTCCAGTCTTGAAGCGCGGGCCGTTGAACGACCCCCGTCGAACAAAGCAGTACCTTCACCAAAGCAATCGATTACGGTCATACGCAGCACAGTGAGTTCAAGTCAAGACAGGCTGACTGTGCAAAAAGGTTCAGTTATTCTAATTAGCCGTGTAGCTTGCTCTTTTTGCCACACGTAGACACAACTGGCATAAATACCTAGCGTACTCAAACGTAGCTGCCGCCATTGAAGGGCATATACTGTATATGCAATAACTGCTTGTTCGAAATGTCATACAACTTATTATCCATTCATAAACACTTACACATTGCTGGCCAAATCATCGATGCCTAGAAAGAAGGAAAACACTCAGGCAAGGGCCAGATACGTGGAGCGACTGTATAACCTCACATGTGCCGTGTCAACGCCACCAGCGTGAGTCAGTTTATTGACGATAGCAATATTAAGGAACCGTACTTTTTTCACTCTGAGAGTGAATGAAGGCATGTTTGATGGTATACTATACACGGAGCTATATAAAACGACATTTAAGTGGACTAGAAAAAATAATGCAAAGCCAGTAAGTCGACAGTAAATTGAAAGTAGGAATGTCGAACGAAGTCTTATAAAAATATAAATAAAAAGGTATTGCAAAGTTTGTCTTGTAGCAAGCGTGAACTTTTCACCAGATGAGCGCCAGGTGTACAGATGACTTTTTTGTTTTCTACTTTCTGGCTTCAGTCTTATTCCTCTGTACCTTCGTTTTTTTTTTCCACCGAAACGCTTCCTCGTATATTAGAATACATTGGAGCTAAACCAACAAAACATAAGACACTTGCAATTCGTAACCTGAAACGTGTCTCACATTCAAGGTTTAAAAATCTACGTTCTCTCGTCCCAGATAACCCGACGGCAGCTGCTCACGGTGTGTGGCTTCGGTGATTCGCGCAGAACTCCATATGAAGTTCTTTCTATGCGCGCAGGAGAAAATACTCGAAACGTTTCGAAGTTATCTTGCTGTTGGAAGAAACGGCCTCAGTAGTAAGTTTATTCTCACACTATTCACTCTTACATTGAAAAGCGTGTGTCTTGTTAGCAACGTCTACAGCACGTATCACCTCCATTTTGCAGTTCGCTGCCAAAGTTCATCTCGAATCGCATCTTGTTCCAACGTATTAGAATTGTCCAAGGAGCTCATTAGTCTGTAATGTATTCAAATAATAAAAACCATAGTCAAGTCAAGGTAAACAAAGGGAACGTTATTTTTAACATATCGTCTTTAGTTCAAGGATTCTCAGCTGAAATAAACGATATTGTCACGGGGGTGAGAGAATGGATGAAATAAATATATTTACAAAATATGCAAGGAGAGTCAGAGGCAGCTGCAGCCAAGATGGAGGCCCAATAGCAACAACAACACGAGCACGGTCGCTTTCATCGTCTTCGTCGTCTATGATGCTCTTTCGTTGCCGATGTCGTGTAACAATATTAAGTGGACGAAGAACTTCCCTTTCCGCCCAGGTGATCAAATTTCGCCGCATTTGAATATTGTCGGTTTCAATGTTTCTTCGTAAATGTTGCGTGATAAGGATGACAAATAGTTTCCACCCGGGTGGGTGATGTATTTCAAACGGCGTGACCTCGTTAAACTTTCTTCTGAGCACAAGTGGCACCTGTTGTTTTCAGCTGGTGCAAGGTAAACATTGGCGCTTTAAGCTGAACATCAAGCCCTCCCACAGGGAGGTTTTGCCACATAGTACTTTTGATACCACGTTTTCTGTACCACGTGTAAGACCTTGGCAAAGGGCTACAAGATGCTGCACCGAGAACACTGCATTTCAGCGGCCTTTCCCGGAAGTAGGTGCGGTGTCAGAGCGGCGTGAGACACGGCCTGGGTGCGAGAGACTTCAATTAATCTCACCTACGAAGCGCCAGCCTTGGCCTTTCTGCGAACACGTGCGCTGTACTCTCGTTGCGGCCGCGACAGAAAACAGCGGCACGTCCTGGACACGTGACAATTAATAGCTCGTATATAAATCGCTACCTAATGATATCGCGGAAACCATGACAGCTCGTCGTGGGAAGCTGGTATGATAACGTTATACTCAACACGGCTAGCTGTCGTCTGCTTGCTCCCGCTTACATCCTCGTTTGTCCCGTGTGTCGCACCAGGGAGGGGAAGTGTTAGTGTTCGAACACGTAGCTCTCCGGCTGCTCTTTTTTTAACCTATATTAAATACCCCAGGTGCTGAGAGGAACACTGTACAGGTGTTCTTCATTATTACGAAAAAGAAGAACAACAACCAAGCCACAAGTTGCTATTACGCACGTCAGCGTAAAAGCCGGCGTGATCACTGAAATCTCGGCTCTCTGTGACGTTGAGGCGAAGTCATATCGTCATATCTTGCGATTACTCATCTCCGAAGCTTGCATATCGTAATGCAAACTTTCTTACCTTTCGTGCTGTCGTCGACCGCATTGACGCCAAGGATCCCTTCTGTTTCATGACACATGTTCATTACTGCTTGATTACAGTTAATTACTGCTTTCTTATGTAGTGCTTTAGTGGCGTATTGTATGACGTTATTGACGTTTGTGGCGATAGAAACTGGATCGACATTACTTTCGTCCATTTTCATGGTTGCCATCGTCGACATGTAAAAAATAAATTTTGTGTAGGCCAAATCACCCACCTCGCCCTGCGCTTCATGCTGTTGTACTAATAAGAGTGCGCGAGAGTCGGGGACAAATGAGGCTGAACTAAGATGAAACAACCCGGCCATCTTCGTCGCATGAAAGGCACGTGCGCTAACGATGCCCTGCGTGTCTTGCATGCCATGGCTCATTATGCACTAAGAAGCTGGATCCGTCTTTTGCCGGGTGAAGGAACAAAGGGCGTCGGTATCTATCTATCTATCTATCTATCTATCTATCTATCTATCTATCTATCTATCTATCTATCTATCTATCTATCTATCTATCTATCTATCTATCTATCTATCTATCTATCTATCTATCTATCTATCTATCTATCTATCTATCTATCTATCTATCTATCTATCTATCTATCTATCTATCTATCTATCTATCTATCTGTCTGTCTGTCTGTCTGTCTGTCTGTCTCTCTGTCTGTCTGTCTGTCTGTCTGTCTGTCTATCTATCTATCTATCTATCTATCTATCTATCTATCTATCTATCTATCTATCTATCTATCTATCTATCTATCTATCTATCTATCTATCTATCTATCTATCTATCTATCTATCTATCTATCTATCTATCTATCTATCTATCTATCTATCTATCTATCTATCTATTTATCTATTTATCTATCTATCTATCTATCTATCTATCTATCTATCTATCTATCTATCTATCTATCTATCTATCTATCTATCTATCTATCTATCTATCTATCTATCTATCTATCTATCTATCTATCTGTCTGTCTGTCTGTCTGTCTGTCTGTCTGTCTGTCTGTCTGTCTGTCTGTCTGTCTGTCTGTCTGTCTGTCTAGCCGCCTACGACTTGTAGCTCTCCTGGCCATTTCGATAATGGTATCGATACCAAACTTGGTATGGCATAACATTACTGTATGACTGGTCATCACATGAAAATCATGACACGTATTTCAGGATTTACATCTCATGGTCCTGCAGCTCTTGCGGTTGTTTCGTTCACGTGGCATGTTGCAAAACTCGCATGGTATGTCATGATCGCATTGCGAAGACAAGTGACAGACCCTAACATAAAAATCATGACATGCGTGTCATGTAACATGACTACATGCCACGCTCATAATGCGCTCGCGGCTCTTTCGCTAGCGTCTCATATACCGAATTTGGCATTACAGTACGCGAATGGATGACGAAGGTGTGCGAATGGTAGAAACATGATAATCATGAGATGCGTGTCATGTAACAACATGACTACATTCTATACTCATGATGCGCTCGCAGCCGTTTCGCTAGCTTCCCACGCACCAAACTCGGTATTACGTGACGCGAACGGATGACATATGTAAATGACACATCGATACATGGTAATCACGTACTGCGTGTCATGTAACGACATGACTACATGCCACACTGATGATGCGCTCGCGGCCGTCTCGCTAGCTTCCAGTATGCCAAATTTGGTATTACGTGACGCCAATGGATGACGAATGTATGTGATTGGTGCAAACATGATAATCGTGAGATGCGTGTCATGTGAAAGAAAACATGACTACACGCCACAGTTAAGGCGCCAACACATTTCGACGTGACGCGGTACGCATGCTTGCTGGCGTTCATTTCGTCGCGTCACGCCGGTGTTGCCACGCCAGGCGCCGGTACTGCCATATACTCGCAGACGCGCGCCGCGCTGCTTTGACGCATGCACGTTTCAGCGCGTCCGGCGTCTCTCAGTCACGAAAAGAAGGGAGATGCAGTGTTGTCTCGGTAACGCATTAGCGTGAAATGCCGCCTGTCGCGTTTCACGCCGGTTGTCGTCGGGCCGCGTCGACAGACGCTGGTCTCGTCTGGCGTCAGACTTTAAGAGTGCTCGCGTTTTGCTAACGTAGCGTCGCTGTGCCCAGCGTGCGCGCGCGTCCACGCTACATTGGAGTATATTGGACCCTTCATGACGCGCTCGCAGCCATTTTGCCAGCTCCACATATAGCATATTTGGTGTTACGCGACGACAATGAGTGTCGAAATATATGACTGGTGCAAGCATGATAATCATGACACGCGTGTCATGTAAGAACATGACAACATACCACGCTCATAGCCTGTTCACGGCCATTTCGTTAGTACCACATATACTAAATTTGGTATCATGTGACGTAAATTGATGACGAAAGTAAACGACACATCTAAACATGATAATCATTACACGGAAGTCATGTGCGGCATCATTTACCTCCACCTCCCAGCGTTGTGCTGGTTTTAAAGTGACATATCAACATTGCTCATTCGTGCTTCGCATATCATCGATTCCCACTGTACGTGGGATCTGCCATTTTTTATCTCTCTGCTATATATTTCTTTTGTCTTTACTTCTTCGTGTATATCTATTTTGTTCTCTCTCTCTCTCTCTTTCTCTATTGGTCGCTTGATCTTTCTTTCTCTTTTTCTTTTTTTGATGTTTCTCTCTGTCTTTTATTTGATTCTCCGTCTGGTGCTGTCTTTTTCTTTCTCTCGTTTTTTAATGAAAATTTTTGCTTTTATTTTCGTAACATGTCGTGATTCACTATCTGTCTTCCTTCACCCCCTACAGCTCATTTTCACACCTCTTCTCAACCTCGCTTTTCCTTTCCCATCCCGTTGCTATGCTATACAATACAAGACTACGTTTTGCTCTGCCAGTCTGCCTCGACTGTTGCTAAGTGATTGTACCTTAGTCTACTTTTATTTGTGCATTATATTGTGCATTGCATTATTAGATTTATTATACACCTCAAAAGAAAGAAAAAAAAACGCACCTGTATAAGCAAGTGGGTAAATGCTGGACTAAAAGGTAGCGGCAATTTATGACGATGACAGTTCATGTGAAGGTGTAGCGCCATAAAGCAAAGCTTGGCGGTTCTGATGCAATAAGTAATCTTGTCTGCTAAAAGAAAAGTAGTAGCCGGTGCCACCATAAAGGCGCCAACCTCTCCCATTTGATCATCCTAATAAAACAAAATTGAATATCATAATAGAATGCTACCACTGTACTATCTCTAGCCTAACTTCACGCCCCAATGTGACCCATACCATACGCAGCACCTTCGTTCGGAATGCACTCCGAGAAATTGGCTCATAGCTAGTTGCGAATATTTATGAATTGTACAGAACGGCATATTTAAACTGAGTCATTTTCGGCACGGCCCGAGCAGTCGATGCTGTCGCGCACGTTTTCAGATTTTTTCCCCTTTTCCTCTACTGCTCGCAGACACTGGTGGGACGACCAAATTATTTGCAGAATAAATAATGATGACGTGCGAGAGATAAATATAGGGCTGTTCGTAGCACAGTGTGGAGTGGGATCTCGCTATATTTAAAGACAAGGACGTGTAATTTGATCTCGCGCGAAAAGATTTCATTCTGATGGCAGACTCAATTTATCAAACTTCGTTCTCCTTTTTCTTGTTTTGTTATTTTTGAAAGAAAACCCGCATGGTTTCACACGTTGCGCTTCGCTACTACGTTGAATACTATTTTTAACGCTATCGTACTGTTAACCTTTTTATACATAACTTATTAGTTTCCATTCAGCTGGTTCCTACACTTTACCATATAATCTCTAAAATAGCTGAGCAGAACATTGTGAACCTTCTACGACAGAAAAAGAACACACACAAAAAAGTCAGAGAACTGAGCTAATTACGCTTCAATGAAAGCCGAAGTGAACTTTGAGTAAACAATATCAAAATATGCACAATAATCTGTTTTTAAACACTATTGGACGTTTGTTGTAGCTTTGTGCAAGAAAATTATGTAAACGCAAAATTGAAGAAGACTCAGGCTTCAGAAAGCGAATAAGCAAGTTAGGGAGTAGTGACAATATTTAGCAGCATATTGGGGAAATTAAATACGGTAGAATCAATACAAATTGAGCAATAGCAGTGCTCGAAGAAAATAACTAAGAGAAAAGCAATAGCTTGGTCGAAAACAATGCACAAGAAAAACGAGGCCTGTAATACAGCCAACCTGGGTGTTTGATGTATTGCTGGGCAACGCGATGTTCTCATGCACTGAAGAGAGGTGGATACTGTTTTCAACTGTTATCATGTCTTTACTAATATATTAGACTGATATCGAGGTTATAGCCAAAGCGTACTGTCGCAAGCTTGTTGACTGTACCAACAATTGCCCGTACATTACAAAAAGATTGCTCTCCCTCGAGAAACTCAAGCACAGTGTACAATGTCTGCGCTTGTGTCACTCGACAGAAACAAAATCAGGTTGGGGTGGTGCTGCTCAT